>JAHHZJ010002646.1:0-23076 GCA_021437245.1 Aegilops speltoides
ATTCACCATGTACGGCACAACATCCCGGCGTCCACCCTGCCGCGGTCATCGGCGTGTTCCATCGAGCGTCGAAACCGCGAGATCACGGGAGGAGATGGCGATGTGCAAGATCAGAAGATGTCGATGAGCTATGCCTGGCCGGCAAGTGTGCACATCTTGATGAAGGAGAAACTCCCGGAGAATCTGAGGCGGGGAGGATCGTGACAAGGATGCTGCCCGGCAAAGAAAAACCAGCGGCGGAACAACGGAAGAAGAAAGGCAAAGATGTGCTAGTCGTTGAGCAGTCCAGACAGCGAAGGTGGCGCCAAAAGCCGTGGCGGTGCGCCCGACAAGCGAGACGGCACCGACAAGCGATCTGCAAGATCCACCACACCAGGAGGCCATGACCTCCAGAGCTGCCAGAAGGTCGAGCAACTTGTCGAGCGATAAAAAAGCTGAATCTGAGCAGCCAGCGACAGGAGAAAGGCCAAGAAGGTCTTTGGAGGATCCGCGAAGCTTCCGGTAGGAAGGCCGCGGCAAGCCAAAAGGCCAGCGGCAGCAGGAGACAGACCTCCTGCGGTCGCGACAAGGATGAAGATGATAGCGGCGATGAAGATATGGATGATAGCCAGAGACGGTGGGCGGGGAGTTTGAGAAACCCACGAGGTCATATGCATTGCGGTGGTGCTTCTCTACATACTTCACACCGCCAGCTCAAGCGTTAGTTGCGAAGTCAATGCTGGCGCGAACCACCCGTCGAGTCCATGAAGCCTACGAAATGGTCCTGCGCGCTATCATCTTTGATGTTGAGGACCACCACGATCGCATAACTACGGTGGTGCTTGCCGATGTTGGTTTCACCAACTATCCGCAACCTCAAGGTCACTAAGATGCTAGTTGGCCAGGCGGGGCCGACTTGAACCTAATCTCCTCCGCGGTACTCGAAACTCGGATCCACAATGAGCTCGAAGAAGCGGCACATTCAAGAATCAATCCGGAAGGAGCAAGCGAAGGAAAGATCACGTTGCGGTGACATTTGGCAGCAGGTTGAACTTCGGACTGAGAGGTCACTTTTGGCGTTGCTGACTTCCATTGCCTTACAATGGGATACTCGACCGCCGTCTGCGCTTCGCCAAATTCATGGCAGCCTCTCACTATGCATACAACGTCTTGAAGATGCGGACCGATAAGTGTCATCTCCGTCCCTGGCGACAAGAAGGATGCTCTTATCTGCGCCGACAAGATCTATCGGAAACGGCGACGCCGCCGAATCGCCAAGTCACTTGCCGTTGAAGCTCCGGGGAAGAAAGACCAAGTCGGCAAGTTCGATGCCCACTCCGGCAAGCGCACCTCTTGGTCTTTGCGCTACCGTCGAGGGCCGCACCATCGAGCTCCACCGGCAAGCATAAGATGACAATGGTAGCTCCGCGAGAAGACCAAGAAGGTGTCCGCCAAGGGGCGGCCTTGGTGGTACCTTCACCATCGAGTGCCACTCTCGATCCTAAATAGGAAGCGGCGCTTCGTTGCTTTCTGCGGGAAAACGTCGGCGTGTTTGCGCGTGGCAACCGTCGACATCCCAGTGTTCCGGAAATGTAATCGAGCACCATCTTGCATCATCCTCATCATGGCCCGTCAAGTAGAAAGTCGGGAAGCAAGCGTTGGGCGCCAGAATTCATCATGAGAAGAAATCAAGAAGTTGGAAGCGCGAGGCCTTATCGGAGGTGCTCCATCCTCGTGGTTGGCCAATCCTGTAGTGGTGTGCAAAAGGAAGCGGAAATGGAGGCTTTGTATCGACTTTACCGATGTCAATAAAGCTTGTCCCAAAGACCCATTTCCTTACGGCGCATTGACGATTATTGACTCCACGTGGATGTGACTTGCTTTCATTTCTTGGCCATATTGAGGATACCATCAGATCTTCATGGCGAGAAGAGGATGAGGAGAAAAGCGCATTCATCACTCCATGTGGCACATCTTGTTTTATCACGGATGCCTTTCGGTTTAAAGAATGCTGGTTCAACATTTGCAAGGGTAGTCCATGACATTTGAGCCACAAATGCGAAATGTGGAAGCCTACATGGATGACATAGTGGTCAAGAGAACAAGGACAAGCGGCTCTGATTCAGGATTTGAGCGAAACCTTTGCAAATCTGCGCAGATCAACCTCAAGCAACCCGAAGTGTGTGTTTGGAGTCCCCTCCGGCAAGCTTCTCGGGTTCTTCATCATCTCGTGAGGAATTGAAGCCAATCCGGACAAGATCAAGGCCATTGAGATTGAAGCACCAAAGCGCGTCAGGATGTCACGAAGACTTGCGGTTCGCGTGGCTGCTCTCAGCGAGTTTATCTCTAGAGTCTGCTTGGCCAGCGCCCGCCGTTTTCAAAATATTGAAAAAGGCGGGTCAATGAAATGGACTCGAGCGGAGGCTGCTGCGAGGACTTGAAGAGATACATCCTCCTCCACACTTATAGCACCTAAGCCACAGAGAAGTTGTTCTTTATATAGCGGCAACCAATCAAGTGGTTAGTGCTGCGTTAATGTGAGAGGGAGGATGATGAGCCACAACCACGGCGAGATGCATCCGGCGACAAGCGAGGACTTCACAAAGCTCTGGTCCCGCAAAGAAGGATCTGTAGCGGTGGCGTGAGGGAATCTGAGAAGAGAATGGTGCAGCGCCCGATTTACTGTCAGTTCCCTTGCGAGGCTAGGTCAAGGTACTACTGGTGTGCGCGAAATTGCTTTTCGGCCTTCTCATGGCCTCAAAGAAAGCTGCGCCATTACTTCAAGCACATGAGATCATAGTTGTCACTCGTTTTCCGCTCAAAGGATACTCTGAGAATCCGGAAGCAGGTAGGATTGTCGGTGGAGCCTTTGGGCTGTCAGCTTTGGCCTCAAGTTTGAGAACACTTCAACTATCAGCGAGCATTGGCAGAATTCATAGCAGAATGGGCGCCAACACGGATGAAGAAATTCGAAGCAAAGCATCCCGTCAAGGAAGCAAGCAAAGTGGCTAATGTACTTTGATGGTGCCTTCTCGCTACAAAGCCGGTCTTGAAGGCGTCTTGCTTATTGCACCATAGGAAGCACCTCAAGTCACGTAGTCGGATGCACTTTCCCAAGGCAAGCAACAAACAATACGCTGATATGAAGGTTTGCTTGCGGTTCGAGATCACAATGAGACCTTGGAATCAAGAAGCTCATTATCGGGGTGACTTGCGACTTGTCGTCCGCCAAGTAAATAAAATTATCGAGTCCGTTGATGGAAGCTTCGTTGATGAAGTGAGAAAGTTAGAAGAAGAACTTTGGCCTACAAATGGAACATGTTGCAAAGCTCGGAAACGACATTGCCGATGGCTTTGTCGAAGTCGCCCGCCTTAAGTTACAATGGAACCAAGGATCTTTGTGCTCAAGCTGACTCAACTACGTCATAGCGCCATCAAGCTAGGACGAGCAAGAAGAGGAAGTTGATTTACGGTGACTATTTTCGGCGAGCTCCTCGAAGCCGCCGCCGAAGGTCCCCAAGATCGACACCAAAGTCTTGAGGGCGATGCTCCGGCAAGCCCTAGGGTTTGTTCCGTTGAAGCGGATGCTCCAGACAAGTTTTGCTCCGGCAAGCTTGCGGGGAACATCAAGCTCGGTTGAGCTGCTGGTTCTCGCCGTAGAAGCGGATGTTCCCTTGGCGGCATATGTGCCTTTAATCCTTGTTATCGAAGCCGCAAGCTCCGGCATGGGCACCTGATAGATTGTCCATTTCCTTGAGACGGAGAACTTCCGAAGAGCAAGAAGAAGCGGAAGAGTAGCCCGGCGAGTCAAGTATGTACCGGTTTGTCGACAACACACTATCTGAAGAAGACTCAGCGGTGTGAAATGAAGTGTATTCACGGAAAGATGGACAAAGCTGTTGGCGGAAGATACATGGAGGCATATGTGGTCACCCACATTGGCGCAAAGGCGCTTGCGGCAAGCGTTAAACAAGGTTTCTTTTGGCGACAACCCTCGGGATGCTGCTGCACAAGTAACCAAGTGTGAAGCGTGCGGTTCCATTCAAGCGGAGATACACCGGCCGGCTCAAGCTCTCAGGCGATCCCTTTATCACGGCCATTTTTGATGCAGGGGCTCGATATCCTTGGCCCTTTCCCCAGGCTGTCGGGGCTTTGAGTACTTATGCGTTGCAATCGACAAGTTCACAAAGTGGCGGAAGTGGAAGCGATGAGGAAGGTGATAGCGGTCGGCGATCAAGTTCTTGGTCGATTTTTGCGGCTTGGGATCCCTAACGGGATCATCACGACAGCGGCACACAATTCCTAACGCGCACCTTCATGCGATGCGTCCAAGATCTTGGCGCCAGATGCCGCTTAACCCCATTGCTCATCCGAACAGCGGTCAGCGGAGAGGGCAAATCTTTGAAGTGCTGCGTGGGCTCAAGACCAAGACTTCGACGATGCTGCACAAGTCTGCGGAAAAAGAAGCTGGATGAGAAACTGCGGTGGTTCTTTGGTCGATGTCGGGGCGGCGTTAATGTTGGGGAGCGTAGTAATTTCAAAAAAATTCCTCGCACACGCAAGATCATGGTGATGGCATAGCAACGAGAGGGAGAGTGTTAGTCCACGTACCCTTGTGGGCCGTGGCGGAGCGTTATGACACCGCCGGTTGATGTAGTCGTGCGTCTTCACGATTCGACCGATCCAAGTACCGAGCGTCTGGCACCTCCGAGTTGGCACACGTTCACTCGATGGCGATCCCGGACTCGATCCAGCGGGGTGTGGGGATGAGTTCCGGCACCTCCGAGTTCGACACACGACGGCGTGGTGATGATCTTGATGTTCGTACCGCGTGGTGAGATCTTGATGGCTTCGCCTAAGCCTCGACAATATGACCGAGGTGGAATATGGTGGAAGGGGCACCGCACACGGCTAAGGAACGATCCGTAGATCAACTTGTGTGTCTATGGGGTGCCCCCTACCCGTATATAAGGAGGGAGGGAGGAGGAGGCCGGCCCTAGGAGGAGGGGCGCCAAGGAGTCCTACTCCCACCGGGGAGTAGGATTCCTTCTTTCCTAGTCCAACTAGGTCAAGGGGAAAGAAGAAGTGGAGAGGAAGGAAGAGGGGGGCGCCCCAAACCCTTTGTCCAATTCGGACTGGGCTTGGGAGGGGCCAGCGCCTCCTCTGGCTCCTTCCACTAAAGCCCATTAAGGCCCAATACTCTTCCCCGTATTCCCGTAACTCTCGGTACTCCGAAAAATACCCGAATCACTCGGAACCTTTCCGAACTCGAATATAGTCGTCAATATATCGATCTTTCGTCTCAACCATTTGAGACTCCTCGTCATGTCCCTGATCTCATCCGGGACTCCGAACTCCTTGGTACATCAAAACTCATAAACTCATAATATAAGCATCATCGAAACCTTAAGCGTGCGGACCCTACGGGTTCGAGAGCAATGTAGACATGACCTAGAACTATTCTCGGTCAATAACCAATAGCGGGACCTGGATGCCCATATTGGCTCCTACATATTCTCACGAAGATCTTTATCGGTCAAACCGCATAACAACATACGTTGTTCCCTTTGTCATCGGTATGTTACTTGCCGAGATTCGATCGTCGGTATCCAATACCTAGTTCAATCTCATCACCGGCAAGTCTCTTTACTCGTTCGTAATGCATCATCCGTAACCAACTCATTGGTTACATTGCTTGCAAGGCTTATAATGATGTGCATTACCGAGAGGGCCCAGAGATACCTCTCCGACAATCGGAGTGACAAAACCTAATCTCGAAATACGCCAACTCAACATGTACCTTCGGAGACACCTGTAGTACTCCTTTATAATCACCCAGTTACGTTGTGACGTTTGGTAGCATACAAAGTGTTCCTCCGATAAACGGGAGTTGCATAATCTCATAGTTACAGGAACATGTATAAGTTATGAAGAAAGCAATAGCAACATACTAAACGATCAAGTGCTAGGCTAACGGAATGGGTCATGTCAATCACGTCATTCTCCTAATGATGTGATCTCGTTAATCAAATGACAACTCATGTCTATGGTTAGGAAACATAACCATCTTTGATAAACAAGCTAGTCAAGTAGAGGCATACTAGTGACACTATGTTTGTCTATGTATTCACACATGTATTATGTTTCCGGTTAATACAATTCTAGCATGAATAATAAACATTTATTATGAAATAAGGAAATAAATAATAACTTTATTATTGCCTCTAGGGCATATTTCCTTCAGTCTCCCACTTGCACTAGAGTCAATAATCTAGTTCACATAGCCATGTGATTTAACACCAATATTCATATCTGTATATGATTAACACCCATAGTTCACATCATCATGTGACCAACATCCAAAGGGTTTACTAGAGTCAATAATCTAGTTCACATCGCTATGTGATTAACACCCAAAGAGTACTAAGGTGTGATCATGTTTTGCTCGTGAGAGAAGCTTAGTCAGCCAGATTGCATCACATTGAGCCATATGTATTTTGCAAATATTTTATGTCACAATGCTCTGCGGAGCTACTCTAGCTAATTGCTCCCACTTTCAATATGTATCCAGGTTGAGACTTAGAGTCATACGGATCAATGTAAAAGTTTGCACTAATGTAACTTTACAACAAACTCTTTATCACCTCCATAATCGAGAAACATCTCCTTAGTCCTTACTAAGGATATTCTTGACCAATGTCGATGATTTACTCCTAGATCACTATTGTACTCCTTGCCAAATTGAGCAAGGTATACAATAGGTGCAGTACATAGCATAGCATACTTTATAGAACATATGGTGAGGCATAGGGAATGACTTTTCATTCTCTTTCTATTTTACTGCTATGGTCGGGATTTGAGTCTTACTCAATTTCATACCTTTGCAACACAGAGCAAGAACTCTTTCTTTGGTGTACCATTTTGAACTATTTCAAAATCTTGCCAAGGTATGTACTCATTGAAAATCTTATCAAGCGTCTTGATCTATCTCAATAGATCTTGATGCTCAATATGTAAGTAGCTTTCTTGAGGTCTTTTATTTTTAAGAACTCCTTTAAAACACTCCTTTATGCTTTGCGAGAAAAATTCTACATCATTTCGATCAACAATATGTCACTCACATATACTAATCGAAAGGCTGTAGTGCTCCCACTCACTTTATTGTAAATCGAGGCTTCATCGTAAGTCCATATAAAACTATATGCTTTGATCAACTTATCAAAGCGTATATTCCAACTCCGAGATGCTTGCACCAGTCCATAAATGGATCGCCGGAGCTTGCACTTTTGTTAGCACCTTTAGGATTGACAAAAACCTTCTGGTTGCATCATATACAACTCTTCTTAATAAATCCATTAAGGAATGCAGTTTTGACATCCATTTGCCAGATTTCATAAAATGTGGCAATTGCTAACATGATTCAGACAGACTTAAGCATCGATACGAGTGAGAAAATCTCAACACCTTGAACTTGTTGAAACCTTTCGCAACAAGTCGAGCATGGTAGATAGTAATACTACTATCAGTGTCCGTCTTCCTCTTGAAGATCCATTCATTTAACATGGCTTGGTGATCATCGAGCAAGTCAATCAAAGTCCATACTTTGTTATGGATCATATCTCAGATTTTATGGCCTCAAGCCATTTCGTGGAATCTGGGCTCATCATCGCTTCCTCATAGTTCGTAGGTTCATCATGGTCTAGTAACATGACTTCCAGAACATGATTACCGTACCACTCTGGTGCGGATCTTACTCTGGAATACCTACGAGGTTTGGTAGCATCTTGATCCGAAGTTTCATGATCATCATCATTAACTTCCTCACTAATTGGTGTAGGAATCACTGGAACTGATTTCTGTGATGAACTACTTTCCAATAAGGGAGAAGGTACAATTACTTCATCAAGTTCTACTTTCCTCCCACTCACTTCTTTCGAGAGAAACTCCTTTTCTAGAAAGGATCCGAATATAGCAACGAATGTCTTGCCTTCGGATTTGTGATAGAAGGTGTACCCAACAGTTTTCTTTGGGTATTCTATGAAGACGCACTTCTCTGATTTGGGTTTGAGCTTATCAGGATGAAACTTTTTCACATAAGCATCGTAGCCCCAAATTTTAAGAAACAACAACTTGGGTTTCTTGCTAAACCATAGTTTATATGTTGTCGTCTCAACGGATTTAGATGGTGCCCTTTTAACGTGAATGCAGCTGTTTCTAATGCATAACCCCAAAACAATATTGGTAAATCAGTAAGAAACATCATAGATCACACCATATCCAATAAAGTGCGGTTTCGACGTTTGGACACACCATAACGTTGTGGTGTTCCAGGTGGCGTGAGCTGTGAAACTATTTCACATTGTTTTAATTGAAGACCAAACTCGTAACCCAAATATTCGTCTCCGCGATCAGATCGCAAAAACTTTATTTTCTTGTTACGATGATTTTTCCACTTCACTCTGAAATTCTTTGAACCTTTCAACTATTTCAGACTTATGTTTCATCAAGTAGATATACCCATATCTGCTCAAATCCTCTTGTGAAGGTCAGAAAATAACGATACTTGCCACGAGCATCAATACTCATTGGATCGCATACATCTGTATGTATTATTTCCAACAAGTTAGTAGCTCGTTCCATTGTTCCGGAGAACGGAGTTTTAGTCATCTTGCCCAAAAGGCACGGTTACTTAAGCATCAAATGATTCATAACCAAGTGATTCCAAAATCCATCTTTATGGAGTTTCTTCATCGCTTTACACCGATATGACCCAAGCGGCGATTGCCACAAATAAGTTGCACTATCATTATTAACTTTGCATCTTTTGGCATCAATATTATGAATATGTGTATCATCACGATCGAGATCGAACAAACTATTTTCATTGGGTGTATGACCATTGAAGGTTTTATTCATGTAAACAGAACAACAATTATTCTCTGATTTTAAATGAATAACCGTATTGCAATAAACATGATCCAATCATATTCATGCTCAACGTAAACGCCAAATAACATTTATTTAGGTTTAACACTAATCCCGAAAGTATAGGGAGTGTGCAATGATGATCATATCAACCTTGGAACTACTTCCAACACTCATCGTCACTTCCCCTTCAACTAGTCTTTGTTTATTCTATAACTTCCTGTTTCGAGTTACTAATCTTAGCAACAGAACAAGTATCAAATACTCAGGGGATACTATAAACACTAGTAAGGCACACATCAATAACCTGTATATCAAATATACCCTTGTTCACTTTGCCATCCTTCTTATCCACCAAATATTTAGGGCATTTCCGCTTCTAGTGACCATTCCTTTGCGGTAGAAGCACTTAGTCTCGTGCTTAGGTCAGACTTGGGCTTCTTCACTTGAGCGACAACTTGCTTGCCGTTCTTTTGAAGTTCCTTCTATCCCTTTGCCCTTTTCTTGAAACTAGTGGTCTTGTTAACCATCAACACTTGATGTTCTTTCTTGATTTCTACCTTCGTCGATTTCAACATCACGAAGAGCTCGGGAATCGTTTTCGTCATCCGTGCATACTATAGTTCATCACGAAGTTCTAGTAACTTTAGTGATGGTGACTAAGAATTCATCAATCACTATCTTATCGGAAGATTAACTCCCACTTGATTCAAGTGATTGAAGTACCCAGACAATCTGAGCACATGCTCACTAGTTGAGCGATTCTCCTCCATCTTTTAGCTATAGAACTTGTTGGAGACTTCATATCTCTCAACTCGGGTATTTGCTTGAAATATTAACTTCAATAACTGGAACATCTCATATGGTCCATGACGTTCAAAACATCTTTGAAGTCCCGATTCTAAGCCGTTAAGCATGGTGCACTAAACTATCAAGTAGTCATCATATTGAGCTAGCCAAACGTTCATAATGTTTGCATCCGCTCCTGCAATAGGTCTGTCACCTAGCGGTGCATTAAGGACATAATTCTTCTGTGCAGCAATGAGGATTAACCTCAGATCACGGATCAAATCCGCAACATTGCTACTAACATCTTTCAACACAATTTTCTCTAGGAACATATCAAAATAAACATATGAAAGCGACAACGCAAGCTATTGATCTACAACATAATTTGCAAAATACTACGGGACTAAGTTCATGATAAATTTAAGTTCAATTAATCATATTACTTAAGAACTCCCACTTAGACAGACATCTCTCTAGTCATCTAAGTGATCACGTGATCCAAATCAACTAAACCATAACCGATCATCACGTGAGATGGAGTAGTTTTCAATGGTGAACATCACTATGTTGATCATATCTACTATATGATTCACGCTCGACCTTTCGGTCTCCGTGTTCGAGGCCATATCTGCATATGCTAGGCTCGTCATGTTTAACTGAGTATTCTGCGTGTGCAAAACTGGCTTGCACCCGTTGTAGATGGACGTGAGAGCTTATCACACCCGATCATCACGTGGTGTGCAGGCACGACGAACTTTGGCAGCGGTGCATACTCGGGAGAACACTTCTTGATAATTAGTGAGAGATCATCTTAAAATGCTACCATCAAACAAAACATAATAAGGTGTATAACAGATAAACATCATATGCAATCAAAATATGTGACATGATATGGCCATGATCATCTTGCGCCTTTGATTTCCATCTCCAAAGTACCGTCATGATCTCTATCGTCACCGGCACGACACCATGATCTTCATCATCTTGATCTATATCAATGTGTCATCACATGGTCGTCTCACCAACTATTGCTCTTGCAACTATTGCTATCGCATAGCGATAAAGTAAAAGCAATTATTTGGCACTTGCATCTTATGCAACAAAGAGACAACCATAGAGCTTACGCGATCGTGATAACTTCAACAAAACATGATCATCTCATACAACAACTTATATCTCATCACGTTTTGACCATATCACATCACAACATGCCTGCAAAAACAAGTTAGGCGTCCTCTACTTTGTTGTTGCAAGTTTTACGTGGCTGCTACGGGCTTAAGCAAGAACCAATCTCACCTCGCATCAAAACCACAGCGATAGTTTGTCAAATAGACTCCGTTTTAACCTTCGAAGGACGGGCGTATACCTCGGTTCAACTAAAGTTGGAGCCGACACCGCCAGCCAGCTGTGTGCAAAAGCACGTCGGTAGAACCAGTCTCGCGTAAGCGTACGCGTAATGTCGGTCCGGGCCGCTTCATCCAACAATACCGCCAAACCAAAGTATGACATGCTGGTAGGCAGTATGACTTATATCGTCCACAACTCACTTGTGTTCTACTCGTGCATATAACATCAAACCATAAAAACCTGGGCTCGGATGCCACTGTTGGGGGACGTAGTAATTTCAAAAAAAATTCCTATGCACACGCAAGATCATGGTGATGGCATAGCAGCGAGAGGGGAGTGTTAGTCCCGTACCCTCGTGAGACCGTAAGCGAAGCGTTATGACAACGCGGTTGATGTAGTCGACGTCTTCACGATCCGACCGATCCAAGTACCGAACATACGGCACCTCCGAGTTCAGCACTGCGTTCAGCTCGATGGCGATCCCGGACTCCGATCCAGCAGGTGTCGGGATGAGTTCCGTCGGCCTGACGGCGTGGTGGCGATCTTGATGTTCTACGCGTGCAGGGCTTCGCCTAAGCAGCGATGATATGACCGAGGTGGAATATGGTGGAAGGGGCACCGCTGCGGCTAAGGAACGATCCGTAGATCAACAAGTGTGTCTATGGGGTGCCCCCTGCCCCCGTATATAAAGGAGGGAGGGAGGAGGAGGCCGTCCCTAGGAGGAGGGCGCGCCAAGGGAGTCCTACTCCCATCGGGAGTAGGATTCCTTCTTTCCTAGTCCAACTAGGTCAAGGGGGGGAAGAAGGGAAGTGGAGAAGGAAGGAAGAGGGGGGCCGCGCCCCAAACCCTTTGTCCAATTCGGACTGGGCTTGGGAGGGGCGCGCACCTCCTGCTGGCTCCTTCCCACTAAAGCCCATTAAGGCCCAATACTCTTCCCCGTATTCCCGTAACTCCCCGGTACTCCGAAAAATACCCGAATCACTCGGAACCTTTCCGAACTCCGAATATAGTCGTCCAATATATCGATCTTTACGTCTCGACCATTTCAAGACTCCTCGTCATGTCCCCGATCTCATCCGGGACTCCAAACTCCTTCAGTACATCAAAACTCATAAACTCATAATATAAGCTGTCGCCATGAAACCTTAAGCGTGCGGACCCTACGGGTTCGAGAACTATGTAGACATGACCTAGAACTACTCTCGGTCAATAACCAATAGCGGGACCTGGATGCCCATATTGGCTCCTACATATTCTCGAAGATCTTTATCGGTCAAACCGCATAACAACATCGTTGTTCCCTTTGTCATCGGTATGTTACTTGCCGAGATTCGATCGTCGGTATCCAATACCTAGTTCAATCTCGTCACCGGCAAGTCTCTTTACTCGTTACGTAATGCATCATCCGTAACCAACTCATTGGTTACATTGCTTACAAGGCTTATAATGATGTGCATTACCGAGAGGCCCAAGATACCTCTCCGACAATCGGAGTGACAAAACCTAATCTCGAAATACGCCAACTCAACATGTACCTTCGGAGACACCTGTAGTACTCCTTTATAATCACCCGGTTATGTTGTGACGTTTGGTAGCACACAAAGTGTTCCTCCGATAAACGGGAGTTGCATAATCTCATAGTTACAGGAACATGTATAAGTTATGAAGAAAGCAATAGCAACATACTAAACGATCAAGTGCTAGGCTAACGGAATGGGTCATGTCAATCACATCATTCTCCTAATGATGTGATCTCGTTAATCAAATGACAACTCATGTCTATGGTTAGGAAACATAACCATCTTTGATAAACGAGCTAGTCAAGTAGAGGCATACTAGTGACACTATGTTTGTCTATGTATTCACACATGTATTATGTTTCCGGTTAATACAATTCTAGCATGAATAATAAACATTTATTATGAAATAAGGAAATAAATAATAACTTTATTATTGCCTCTAGGGCATATTTCCTTCATAGCCGCAAAGTTAATGCGGAGAATCTCGAGGAAGCGACCTTGTTCTTAGTAGCGTTTAGTCATAGAATTTAACAAGTTGGCCTTGAGAGTGGGAAGGCCCATACCGGGTGAAAGCGAGTCACTAGGCTGGCGCTGTCCATGCCAGAGACCGAAGATGGCACTCGGTGAGCAACTCTGGAACATTGAACATCTTAGCAAGTTTACCCATAAAGCGCGTTGGAACCTATTAAGCAACCACCTTTAATCTAAATCTTGCTTGTTGTTGCATGTAATCCTTTATTACAAAGCGAGGCGCGGAACCCGATGCATAAGTAAAGCTCATGTGCTCCGCACATCTTGTCAATTCATGCTTTCTGGCTTTTTGCATGTGTTATCGACACTTTGTGCAGCGCCCTACCCCGGTAAGCAATAACGAGACATAAGGCTCCATATCTTTATTTTCTCTTCTTTCTCTTTCTCAAAGAAAGGAAGGTTCCCATACCCACAAGTTTGCGGGGAAGGAGAAGATAATAGTGTGGACCAGGCGTCGTTCAAGAAAGTTTATAGCCTTGCGGGGCCTAAGCAGCACAGAAAAGGATTAAGTTGCCAAAGTTTGAGCAATCAGTTTCAAAAATTTTAAGTTATCTTCCTCAAGCGACGTGTGCTTTGTATGGAAAAGGCATGCGCGGAGGAACCAACTCATAGCTGGTTGCGCCCTTACTTTGTTTAAAGTCCGCTCAACAACTTAAGTGAGCTGCGACTAGTTGCGACAAGGTTTCTTGTCGGTGGCGGCTTCTTGCAGACTCTTGACGTCCTTTTCGGCGCTTTCATGACTAAAGCGCTTCTGGCCGACAAGTTCTAAAGCGTGAGGCGAAAACATACAAAGGAAGGAATCAAGTAAAGAAATAACATAGCAAGCGCTGCCCAAGATAGAGTTATATTACAAGATGGCTTATCGCAGACTCTAATAGATTGTTCTCGTAACATGACCCGGCGACAAGAAAAAAGGAAAAAGCAGGCGGCCTAATCTCGCGATCGCCCTCAACCCTCTTGATCTCGCTCACCTTGTCCCACGATGGAGTGCGACAAAGGGTCTTGGCGCTTCGGATCGACATCCGGCGGCAGCTTCTTGAGGACATTGGTGAGGTTGAGGCCGGGTTGCGGAAGGCCACCTTCACCAACACCTTTGAAGAACTCCTTGCGGATCATGCCTGACTCGTCGGCCAGCTGCTTCTGGGATCCTTTCAGGGTCATTTGGAGGCCTGTCTGCGCCTTTGAAGAACAAAAGGCTGAGCTTGGCTGTGGGTTGGAGGTTCTCATCGAGGAGGATACCCAAAATCCTCCATCCCAGTACGCCCGACTCCTTGTCGATAGCTGCGGCAACATCCACGAGACCCTCCGTCCGATTGCTCCACATTCTCCTAAAAGGTGTTACAGGTGGCGGCAGCACTGCGCCCGCCGGCGCCTCGTCGGCCTCGATCACTTCTTGAGGCGCCTCCTACTCCCTACAGCCCGTCCGGTCGTCTTGGTCAAAAGTAGTCAGCTTCAACTCAAGATCTGCGTTGGAGTCCTTGAGGCGCTAAGCTCCTTGCCCTTCTCGGCGAGACCACCACGCAGCTACGCCAAGGGTGTGGCGTCCTTCTGCATGATCGGCGCTTGAGCCACGGCAAGCTCTTCACGCTTCGCCTTGAGATCGGCCTCGGCTGCGCTACCTTGACTCAACTCCTTCTTGGCGGCCTTGGCAGCTCTGGCAGCATCCTATGCTTCCTTGAGAGCCCCTTGAAACGTTTGCTCATGTAACAAGCTCCTCCTCGTGGGCTGTCAAGGTTAACCTTCGCTTCATGGCAACTCGCCTTCCATGCAAAGCAGCTCCTCGGTGGCAAGCCGCTGTTGCTCTTGACCCGCCTTCTCGAGGAGGAAGGCTTTCCGCTCCTCGGTGAGTTCGCCCGCTCCTCTGCAGGAGACCGGAGAGCTTCTGGTTGCGACCGGAGCTCTCCAGCGTACTTCTCGATGTCCCTCCGCCTTAGCGACAAAGCGCTTTTCGGGATTCCAACAGCCTGCGGTATGCCTTGAGCAAGTGACACGGTTTCCGCGGGTACTCCTCTCCAGACTTCGCCAGCGCGCTTTCTTGCTTTTCGGCGCTTTAACAGCGTCGGCCGATGAGCGACACCTCTCCATCAAAAATTTCTCGTCGGCGGCACCACAGAGCTTAGCGCCCAGAGGAGCTAGAGAAAGGCGCCATGCCGGCCTTCAAATAAGCGCTTGTTTGGGGCTCTTCGAACTGACGCTTTCCAGCGGTGGCGAGGGATCGTGATCGGTGTAAGCGTCCCGGCGCTCCTGCGGCCTCGGGGCCGTCGGTCGTCGCCAGACCCCTCACCAGCTCTGCGGCGGCAGCTATGGCGGCCTCTTAACGCCCGGGGATCATCGGCGTCATTTGTTTCTTTGGTGGCAGTGGCGTCGTCGGTGTTGCCGTTCTCTCTCGCCCGGCAACCTCGGTCTCCATCGGCCGTGGCGAGAAGGATCGGCGGAAAAGGGAGAAAAGTCAAGCAAATATCCAAAAAAAGAAAATCAGAAGAAGAAGAACCCAAGGGAAGTTTTCAAGCAAGAGGATTACATCTTTGGGCTCTCTGATGCGGTCTCCTGCCATAGGAAGTGGCGGTGCTATCCTTGCGGAGAACTCTCCCTTGCAGAACTCTCCCTTCTTGGAAGCAGCTCCTTGCTTAGGAGAATCCTCCTTGGCGGTGTAGTCGAAGCAGATGGCGTGTCGAGGCGGCTTGAGGCGCTCTGGTGAGGCTGCTCTGCTCCTACACAAACCAATAGTCAGGATGTCGATAGAAGAAAGAGCACCCATCTTGCGCCCTAGCAATAAGAAGTAAACCATATACTCCGGCAGGGCTGCTTTGAGGAATGATTGCCAGGTCCAAAGCAAGGTGGTCTCAGGCGCTCCCGGCATCGCGGTGGGTTCCTCCTCGATGACAATCACGGGACCTTGGCTCTCTTCGCGCTCTCTTGGCTGAAGCCACGAAAAGGAATGAGTTAGGGGTAAAGCAAGTCAGATACAAAGACAAAAACAAGAATTAAAAAAGAACTACCATTACAGCAAAGTCTTGCTCTTCAGTCTTCCTGAACCGGGCAGCGGGAGAGGTCGAGAATCCAGCCCACCTTGGTAGCGACAAGGTGGAGGTGGATTCCCTTAACCGCTTGTGAGGCGTGACAGGAAGCCGAAGAAGCGGTCAGGACCCAGCTCCATTCTTACTGGCCAGCATGGCTCCGCTCCAGCAACAGCAGTGCTTGTCACGAGTGGGCGTGCATCGGCCGCCAGCAGCTGTTGACTAAATCTGCCACCCTTCATCCCGGCCTTCGGAGGCGCCTTCTTGGTGGAGTGGGGGGCTCTGCTTGCGTGCAGTGGTATCTGAAGATGAGGAGGAAGAGAGTCGGACTCCGGCAGGCCTTCGCACCCTCGGCGGGCTCGCTCGACTCGGCCAGGCTCGGCAAGCTCTCCCTCGTCGGCAAGCCACTCTAAGCTAGGCAAGGCTTACGCCTCCTCTTCTCACCTCCCCTCCATGATCCCAGAGCTACCACGCATGGCGGCCACTACGCCCGCCTCTTCCGCCTAGTGGCGTCTGCACATCTCGCATCAATAGTGTCATGGTGAAGCTTTTATACGCTCATGAATGGACCGCCCACTCTATCAAGCCGTGAAGAACTCACACTTTAGCGTGTTGCGTCCATGAGCTCTTTGATTAGGACAATTTCCATGCAAATGCACAATGGCGTCGTGCACTTATAAGTGTTCGGCGAGGAGTTGTTGCAATGGAACTGTTGGGAAGCGTAGTAATTTCAAAATTTTCCTACGCTGCAAGATCATAGTGATGTATAGCAGAGAGGGGAGAGTGTTGTCGTACCCTCGTAGACCCGAAGCGGAAGCGATCTAGCGTAGGAAATGGTGTCCAATCTCGTCCTCGGGTGAGATGGCGTCCTCGTACTCGATCCACCCAGTCGAGGGAGAGTTCCGTCCCGGCCACAGCCCAGCGTGGTGCCCGATCTTGATGTTTCACGGCGAGAACCGCCTAAGCAGTGGCCAGGTATAACCCGGTGGAATATGGTGGAGGGAGCGCTGCAGCTGAAGAGCGATCGTAGATCAACTTATTGTGTCCTAGGGTGCCCCCTGCCCCATATAAAGGCAGGGAGGGGCGGCCGGCCAAGGGGCAGCCGGGGTCCCTACTCCCTCACAGGGTAGGATTCCCCCCAATCCTAGTTGGAATAGGATTCGGAGGAGGAAGAGAGAGAGGGGCGGCCCCTTTCCTAGTCCTAGTAGGACTAGGGAAGAAGGGCCATGACCACAGGGCTGCCTTTGCTCCTTTCCACCAAGGCCCTATAGGCCCATTTACCTCCCGAGGAGGTTCGGTAACCTCCGGTACTAGCAGTTAAATTCCGTTTTACTGGAACCATTCGAACTCCAAACATAGGCTTCCAATATATCAATCTTTATGTCTCGACCATTTGAGACTCCTCGTCATGTCCGTGATCACATCCGGGACTCCGAACTTCTTGGTACATCAAAATACATAAACTCATAATAAGCATCATCGAAACCTTGCGTGCGGACCCTACGGTTCGAGAACAATGTAGACATGACCTAGAACTATTCTCGGTCCAATAACCAACAGCGGGACACTGATGCCCATATTGGTTCCTACATATTCTCGAAGATCTTTATCGGTCAGACCGCATAACAACATCGTTGTTCCTTTGTCATCGGTATGTTACTTGCGAGATTGATCGTCGGTATCCAATACCTAGTTCAATCTCGTTTCGGCAAGTCTCTTTACTCGTTAGTAATACATCATCTCACAACTAACTCATTAGTTGTAGTGCTTGCAAAGCTTGAGTGATGTGCATTACGAGAGGCGGAGAGATACCTCTCCAGGCAATCGGATGACAAAACCTAATCTCGAAATCATGACCCAACATTGCCTTTGGAGACACACTAGTACTCCTTTATAATCACCCGATTCGTTGTACGCGTTTGGTAGCACCAAAGTGTTCCTCCGATAAGCAGGAGTTACATAATCTCATAGTTATGGAACATGTATAAGTCATGGATAAGCGGTAGCAACATACTAAGCGATCGTGTACACTAAGCTAATGGAATGGGTCATGTCAATCAGATCATTCTACTAATGATGTGACCTTGTTAATCAAATAACAACTCTTTGTTCATGGTTAGGAAACATAACCATCTTTGATTAACAAGCTAGTCTAGTAGAGGCATACTAGTGACATGTTGTTTTGTCTATGCATTCACACATGTATATCATGTTTAGGTTAATACAATTCTAGCATGAATGATAAACATTTATCATGAAATAAGAAATAAATAATAACTTTATTATTGCCTCTAGGGCATATTTCCTTCAGATCTCCACTTGCACTAGAGTCAATAATCTAGATTACATAGTAATGATTCTAACACCATGGAGTCTTGGTGCTTTGATCATGTTTTGCTAAATGGTGGAAGAGGCTTACGTCGGCAGATGCAACATTCAGATCCGTTATGTATCTTGCAAATCTCTGTCTCCCACGGACTAAGTCCCAGGATGGAATTGAAGCGTCTCTTGATGTGCTTGGTCCTCTTGTGAAATCTGGATTCCTTTGCTAAGGCAATTGCTCGATATTGTCACAGAAGATTTTCATTGGACCCGATGCACTAGGTATGACACCTAGATCGGATATGAACTCCTTCATCAGGACTCCTTCATTAGCTGCTTCGGAAGCTGCTATGTACTCCGCTTCACATGTAGATCCACGCTCTGACGCTTTGTTTAGAAGCGCACCAATGCTGACTCCTCGTTTAGTGTAAATCAGTATCCGAGTCTGCGATTTAGTAAATCGTCGGATCGATTGTCAAAACTTGCATCAACGTAACCGTTTACGATGAGCTCTTTGTCACCTCCATATCGAGAAACATATCCTTAGTCCTTTTCGGTATTCAGGATGTTCTTGACATCCGATGATCCACTCTGGATTACTTTGGTACCTCCTGCTAAACTTATAGCAAGGCACATCAGGTGCAGTACCGACATTGCATACATGATAGAGCCTATGGCTGAAGCATAGGAACATCTTTCATTTTCTCTCTATCTTCTGCGTTGGTGGGGCATTGAGTCTTACTCAACTTCACACCTTGTAACACTGGCAAGAACCCTTTCTTTGCTTGATCCATTTTGAACTTCTTCAAAATTTTGTCAAGGTATTAATAACTTTGAAAGTCAATTAAGCGTCTTGATCTATCTCTATAGATCTTGATGCCCAATATATAAGCAGCTTCACGAGGTCTTTCATTGAAAAACTCTTATTCAAGTATCCCTTTATGCTATCCGAAATTCTATATCATTTCGATCACAATATGTCATCTACATATAATATCGAAATGCTCTGAGCTCCCTCACTTTCTCTTGTAAATCGAGCTTCTCAAAAGTGCTACAAAACCCAATGCTTTGATCACACTATCAAGCGTTTATTCCAACTCGAGATGCTTGCACCAGTCCATAGATGGATCGCTGGAGCTTGCACGCTTTATTAGCTCCTTTGGATCGATAAAACCTTGGTTGCATCATATACAACTCTTCTTCGAGAAATCCATTCGAGAATCGGTCTTTACATCCATTTGCCAAATTTCATAATCATAAAATGCGTGGTACTAACATGATTCAGACGGACTTAAGCATCGCTTCTGGGTGAGAAAGGTCTCATCGTAGTCAATCCCTTGAACTTGTAGAAAACCTTTTGCGACAAAGTCGAGCTTTATAAACGATAACATTACCGTCGGCGTCGGTCTTCTTCTTGAAGATCCACTTGTTTTCTATTGCTTGCCGACCGAACTGGGCAAGTCAACCAAAATCCATACTTTGTTTTCATACATGGATCCCATCTCAGATTTCATGGCCTCAAGCCATTTTGCGGAATCTGGGCTCACCATCCTTCTTCATAGTTTGTAGGTTCATCATGATCTAGTAGCATGACTTCGAACAGGATTACCGTACCACTCAGTGCGGATCTTACTCTGGTTGATCTACGAGGTTACTGTATAACTTGATCTGAAGTTTCATGATCAACATCATCAACTTCCTCACTACTTGGTGTAGATGTCACCTGAAGCGGTTTGCGACGAGACTACTTTCAAGTGAAGGAAGGTAATATTACCTCATCAAGTTCACTTTCCTCCACTCACTTCTTTGAGAGAAACTCCTTCTCTAGAAAGGATCCATTCTTAACAACGAATGTCTTGCCTTGGATCTGTGATAGAAGGTGTACCTATCTTCCTTTTGGGTATCCTATGAAAGACATTTCTCCGATTTGGGTTCGAGCTTATCGGTTGAAGCTTTTCACACCAACATCGCATCCCAAACTTTAAAGAAGCGACAACTTTGGTTTCTTGCCAAACCATAGTTCATAAGGTGTCGTCTCAGCAGTTTGACGTGGTGTTCTATTTAGTGTGAATGCTGCCGTCTCTGAAGCATAACCCCAAAGCGATAGCGGTAAATCATAAGAGACATCATAGATCGCACCATATCTAGTAAATGCGATTCTGACGTTCGGACACACCACTTCGTTGTGTGGTGTTCGAATTAGGCGTGAGTTGAAACTATTCGCATTGTTTCAAATGTAGAACAAACTTCGTAACTCAAATATTCACCTCCACGATCGGATCGTTGAAGCTTAATTTTCTTGTTACGATGATTTTCAACTTCACTCTGAAATTCTTTGAACTTTTCAAATGTTTCGGACTTATGTTTCATTAAGTAGATATACCCATATTCTTGAAATCATCTGTGAAGGTGAGAAAATAACGATATCCACCGAGCCTCAACATTCATCGGACCACATACATCAGTATATGATTTCCAACAAATCTGTTGCTCTCTCCATAGTCTAGGAGAAGCGGGTTCTAGTCATCTTGCCCATGAGGCGCAGTTACTGCAAGTGCCAAGTGATTCATAATCAAGTGACTCCAAAAGTCCATCGATATGGAGTTTCTTCATCGCTTTACACCGATATGACCTAAGCGGCGGTGCCACAAATAAGTTGCACTATCATTATCAACTCTGCATCTTTTGGTTTCAACATTATGAATATGTGTATCACTACTATGAGATTCATCAAAATAGACCCACTCCTCAAGGGTGCATGACCATAAAGATATTACTCATATAAATAGAACAACCATTATTCTCGATTTAAATGAATAACCGTCTGCATCAAACAAGATCGGATATAATGTTCATGCTCAGCATGGCACCAAATAACAATTATTTAGGTCTAAAACTAATCCGAAGGTAGATGTAGAGAGTGGCGTGCCGAGCCCGATCACATCGACTTTGGAACCATTCAGCGCGTCGTCACCTCGTCCTTTGCGAGTTAAGCAATCATAGTCCTGTTTGAGTTGCAAATATTAGCAGCAGAACCAGTATCAAATACCAGTGCTACACGAGCTCTAGTAAAATTACACATCAATAACATGTATATCACATATACCTTTGTTCACCTTGCCATCCTTCTTATCGCTTAAATACTTGAGGCGTTTCCTTCGATGACGATCGCCTTGCGGTATTAAAGCACTCAGTTTAGAGGTTTAGGGCCAGACTTGGGTTTCTTCTCTGAGCAACAACGCTTGCTGTTCTTCTTGAAATTCCTTCTTCTTCCCTTTGCCTTTTTCTTGAAACTAGTGGTCTTATTGACCATCAACACTTGATGCTCCTTCTTGATTTCTACCTCCATGACCTTTAGCATTGCGAAGAGCTCGGAGTATAGTCTTTACTAACCCTTGCATATTATAGTTCATCACGAAGCCTTTGTAGCTTGGTGGCGGTGATTGAAATTACATCAATGACACAATCATCAGGAAGATCTAACTTCCAATTGTGTCAAGTGATTGTAGTACCGGACATTACGGTATATGCTCACTCGCAGAACTATTCTCCTCCATCTTGCAGCTATAGAACTTATTGGAACTTCATATCTCTCAATCCGGGCATTACATTGGAATATTAACTTCAACTCACGGAACATCTCATATGCTCCATGGCGTTCAAAGCGTCGTTGAAGTCCAGTTCTAAGCCGTAAAGCATGGCACTTGAACTATAGAAGTAGTCATCAGCTTTTCTGCAGACGTTCTTAACGTCTGGTGCAGTTGCATCTACCGCGGCGAGCACTCACCTAGCGGTGCATCGGGGCGTGGCACTGCTCTTCTATGCGAATGAGGATAATCCTCAAGATTCTGGACCCGATCCGTGTAATTGCTACCATCATCTTTCAACTTTGCTTTCTCAAGAGGCATTAAAATTCAACGGAACAACGAACGAGCCATCTATCTACAATCAAACATAAACAAGCAGATACTATCGGTACTAAGTTCATGATAAATTTAAGTTCAATTAATCATATTACTTAAGAACTCCACTTAGAAGACATCTCTAGTCATCTAAGTGATCACGTGATCCAAATCAACTAAACCATAACGATCATCACGTGAAATGGAGTAGTTTCAATGGTGAACATCTTATGTTGATCATATCTACTATATGATTCACGCTCGACCTTTCGGTCTCCGTGTTCGAGAGCCATATCTGCATATACTAGGCTAAATCAAGTATTGAGAGTATTGCGTGTGCAAACTGCTTGCACCCGTTGTAGATGGACGTGAAAGCTTATCACCCGATCATCACGTGGTGTGCGGGCACGACGAACTTTGGCAGCGGTGCATACTCGGGGAGAACACTTCTTGATAATTTTGTGAGATCATCTTATAATACTCTGTCGATCAAAGCAAGATAAGATGCATAAAGGATAAACATCACATGCAAATCAATATAAGTGATATGATATGGTCATCATCATCTTGTGCTTCATGATCTCTTATCTTGCGGCACCACCTGATCACCATCGTCAGCGTGCGACACCTTGATCTCCATCGTAGCATCGTTGTCGTCTCGCCAAACTTATACTTCTCGACTATACGCTACCGCTTAGTGATAAAGTAAAGCATTACTGTTGTTGCATTGCATACAATAAGCGA
>JAHHZJ010002647.1:0-22295 GCA_021437245.1 Aegilops speltoides
CCGAGTCCGTGAAGGAATCAAAGCTAGATGTTCTTCAAGGTCAACTTGACAAGTTCAAGATGAAGGAAGGTGAAGGAGTCGCTGAAATGTACTCTAGGCTTGCTCTCATCACCAATGAGATTGCCGGCTTAGGAAGCGAAGAAATGACCGACCGATTCATCATCAAGAAGATTCTCGAGCTTTGGATGGAAAGTATGACACCGTGTGCAGTTTGATCCAAATGATGCCAAACTACAAGAATCTCAAGCCTACGAAGTCATTGGAAGAATTGTTGCTCATGAGATGACACTTAAAGATAAGGAAGAGCTTCACAACAAGTCAAGTGGTGCTTACAAAGCTACAGTTGAAGCTCCCACAACCTCAAGTGACAAGCTGGTTTCCAATGAAGAGATAAGCCTAATGGTGAAGAACTTCAACAAATTCTACAAGAGTAGAAGCAAGGAAAGAAGCTCAAAGTCTAGATCATATGATGAAAAGAGATCTTCTAGTCGTGATCGAATCTGCTACAATTGTGGAAGACCGGACACTACTCAAATGAGTGTTCGACTCCCCACAAGAGAAGAGAAGAATCTCCAAGAAGAAGAAGCTCAAGAGAAGAGTCACCTCGGAAAGAGAGAAGGAGTAGAGATGATCGTTATGAACGAAGATCCTCTCGGAGAAGCAAGGATTCGGAAAGGAAAGACAAGTCATCAAGGAGCTACACAAGAAGAAAACATCAAGCTCATGTTGGTGAATGGGTCTCCGGCCCGACTCCGACAATCACTCCGAAAGAAGCTATCACTCCAACTCCGAATACTGATCAAGATGAAGGTGTTGCGGTCTTGCTCTCGTATCCTCCAACTCCAACTCCTATGACTTGTTTGATTCACCAAATGAGGGAATTGGAAGATGCTTCATGGCTAAAGGCCCCAAGGTAGCACACCCTGAATTTATTGACTTTGATAGTGATGAAGATGACTTGCTTGGTGAAGATGAGCTTTTACATGACAAATCTAGTGAGCTTAGTAATGATGAACATGCTAATAGTCTTTATAGTCGAGAAGAGTCGAATGACAATGCTATGAAGGTAATTGAGCGTCTAACTAAAGAACTAAACACTCTTAAGTTAGCTCATGAAACAACTCAAGAAGATCATAGAGAGCTCCTAAGATCTCATGAGAAGCTACGCTTCGAGAAGCTCAATCTAGAGCAAGAACATGAGTTTCTAAAAGCTATCAATGACGATCTTCGAAAGAAGAGTTCTTCATATCTTGCCAAACGACTTCTCTTGTCTAATTTCTTGCCACCTATTAAAACTAAGCATGACAAGCATAAGAAAAATTCTTCATCTAGTAGTAAAAATAATCATGCTAAATCAAATGTTGTTACTTCTAGTAGTTCTCTTGATTCCACTAACAATGTTTCAAGCCAAGTTTCACTTGAGCAAGAAAATAGTTTATTGAAAGGGATTATAGAGAAAGGTGTCTACAAGAGTCTTGCCGGAAGCAAGAACTTTGAGGAAATTGTTCGCAAGCAAGGAAGACACCGGAAGAATCAAGGAATTGGTTTTGAGCGAAAGTTCAACGCCGAGGGTGTTGAATGGGAAGAAGGTCAATATCCAACTCCAAAGTTTGTTTCTCAAAAGGAGAAGTATGATCCTACTTCTTCCAATGTGGAACAAGCTCAAGATGACCTTCCACCACAAGACCACAAGCTAAAAGGCAAGGACAAGCTTCAAGAGGAGATTGATGCATTCATTGAAGCACCCAAGGCCATGGTCAAGTGGGTTCCCAAGGAAACTTCAAGTTCTACTTGACAAGCTCAACTACTACCCCAAGGATTCCCATCAAGATGATGTGGATCCCGAAGAAGAAGAACTAGAGAGTTCTTGAGGGTGACTCCGCCAACATACTTCACTCACATTCTTTTTGGCAAAGAACTTGTGCAATCAACTTCCACATCTTGCACTAGTTCGTGGAGTCACAAACCCTCTTGTTGGTAAGTCAAGGGACAAGGTAATCATTGCTTTCATGGACATCATCTATTGTGTACTTCAATCTATGTCCATGGATATCCTTGTTTGTTCCTTGTGGGACTAACCCATGTAGGTATTGAAAGTGCCCGAATCCAAAGGATTGCTCCCAACTCTTGATGATCTTCATCAACATTGAGCATCCACATCTTCAACATCTACATGAAGTCTTCAACGACAACCCAAGGTTAGTTTGACCCTTTAAAAGGGGTTCTCACATCAAGGGGGAGCTTTGCTCTTAAGAATTGAGCTAAAGCGTCTTCAAATGATGTGAACACATTAATGCTTTATGTAAAAGTGGTAACCCCACTTGTGCTTAAACGATGAGTATGACCTATGATCAAATGTTCTCATTTGACTCCTAAGTCAATATACTCATATATAGATGACTTAGTCATCGCCAAATTGTGTGCTAGTAGCTAGAGTTTTGTATGTGCATGTTTGACACATATTTCATTTGCTATCTTATTGTGTGAGCATGTTGGATGCATGATTTTATCCATTCAAGGACATCCATTTGTTGCTTTGGTCTTTTGGATTTTTCTCTTTGACCAAATGGATGGACAAGAATGCCTAAGTTCCTCCCCTAGCTATCTATGCTTTCTTGTCTCAAACTCTATTCATGCTTATATCACAAACTTTGATCAAGTCTTTTTGGACAGACCGAGTGAGGAGCACTGAGCCACCGATCCGTCAAAAGCTTAAATTCCAAAACCTTCTAAGTACTTTCGGTCAAACCAATATACTCAAATCGGACGGATCAAATTACTTGGATTGATCTAGGTTTTCACCTCGGTGAAACCGAAGTTACAAATTTCAGCGTGATCAAGTGAGTAATCGCTTGCGATTAACCATCTCGGTCCCATCGAAGTTTTCCAACTCGGTCCCACCGACAACCGAAGGGTATATATACCGAGGGCAGCAGCGTTGATTCTTTCTTCATACCGCCTCGCCCCAAACCCTTAGCTGCCGTCGCCGTGGTCTCCGGATCGTCTCCGCCGTCGCTTTGTCGCGCCCCGCCGCTGGTCTCCATCGCCGTCAACGGTCTATCTCACCGCGCCGTTGCCGCCGTAGTGAAACTCCACCAAGTTGGTTGAGTTTCATCCTCTCGTGCTTCAACCTCGATTCATGCACGATAGGTTTTGCCTAGCTTCTTGCCAAGTTTGAAATCTTCCTATCCAGCAGATTAGATCTTAGAACAAAATTGAGTGAAAATTTTAGGGTTAGGTTTCACGAACACATCTCGGTGTGACCGATTCTACATTCTCGGATCGACCGATTTGGCCTTTGGCCATTGATTGCACTTTTCGGTCCAACCGAGTTGTGCAAATCGGTAAGACCGAAATGAGGATTTAGTGAAACCCTAGTGCTCTCGGCTAGACCGAAACCCATTTCGGTCCAACCGAAAGTGGTGTGAATGGTTCTGTTTAGGCACTTCGGATTCACCGAATTTTAGACTCGGTCAGACCGAAATGTATTCTGTGAAAACCTAAAACTGAAGTTTGAACTCATTCATTTTGCAAAATCTTCTGCAGTTTGTGATAACTCTTCTATTCTGCCTATACCTATTCTATTCACAGGTTGTCAGTCATGTCTGATGCAAGTGACAGCCAGAACAGGTCTGAATCACCAGTTGAGATTCCAGAGGCAGTCACAAGTCCTGAAGCAAGCAGTTTTTCTGATGATGGAGAAAGGAGCACCCCAAGTGGTTTGCCTCCAGCTGCCACCAGGGCCAGGAAGAAGAGGAATTCTGATGAGGAGGATTCTGACTTTGTTGCTGAGGAGGAGATCACATCCAAGCCTAAGAGGAAAGTGGTTGCCAAGGACTATCAAGGGCAACATACCAAGAGAGGCACCAGCAAAGTGAAGAAGTCCACAGTTGCAAAGAAGCTGAGCATGGAAGAAGAAACCTCCAGCAAGATAAAGAAAACTTCCAAGAGGAAGAGGTTGGTACATGATGAAGCTGATGATGATTCTGATGAGGAAGCACCCCAGCCTCCTTAGAAGCCCAAGTTGATGGGAGATGCCATCAGGGCAAGAGCACCCACTAAATCTAAGCCATCAGCTCCAGCAAAGGCAGCTCAAGCCAAGCCTGCTGCCAAGCCAAAGAAGACAGTAAGAAACATTCCTGCTTCAGAAAAGAAGAAGGACAATGTGCCACCAATGAATCGATGAAGAGGCACATGTATTCTTTGTCAAGCTCGAGAAAACGCGAGTTCATAATGATGCTCATCCTCGAGCTGAAAATATGAAGGAAAGGAAGGACAAAGGTCTCAGGCTATGGAGGCAAGTTGATCCATATGCCACCAGGAGAAGGACAGCTGTTGACTCAAGGTTCCACACCAGAGAGCAACAAGATTTCTATGAGACAGTGCTCATGGACAAGAAGCCCATTGTTGCTGATACTAGGTATGTTGACTGGAAATACATCGACAGTGAAGAGCACAGAGACTACTTCCCACATGTGCATGAGAGCTTCACTGCATGTGGAGTTGCAGAGTTCGTTGGCGTAAGTCGATCGCTTGGAATGATGAGATGATCATGCAGTTCTATGCCACAAAGACATTTCTATCCGGATGGCAGAATTGTGTGGATGAGTGAAGGCCAGAGATTCTCTTCAACAGTTGAAGAGTGGGCTGAACTACTGAATGCTCCAGTATCAAGAGATGATGATGTAGATGTTTATGGCATTCCAAAGAAGAATCATGAGTCAATGAAGAACATGTACAATGAGGTACGGACAAGGATGTTGAGATATGGAAGCTTGGATCAATTATATCATCTTGAGCAGGTCTCCCAACCACTAACACCATTACGAGGCATACTTTGATGCCCAAGTCAGAGACCATCGCATGATAAGAGGCTATTCTATCAACATGCTGCATATTCGGATCGAAGACACCTTTTAAGGTGATGGACACGATAGTAGAGACTATCAAGAGGACAATGAGCAGAGACTGAAGAGGTCATGTGGGTTTGCCCCGCACATTCAAATGCTCATCAATGCCAAGTTTGGCACGGGCACCTACTTGTTGGATAGACCCCACTTGCCACTGCAGCCTGAACATGAAGATAATGAAGTTGTGATGACTGAGGATGCTCCCACATCTGTTGAAGGACACGCTAAGTCTGAAGCTGCCAAACAAGCTAAAGCTAAGAAGGAAGCAGCAGCAGTAGCAGCAAAGCCCAAGAGCGTTGGAGAACAACTTCTTGAAGCTACCCAGAGGATTGAACTACGCCTGGCCAGCATAGTGCAGTCTCAGGAGAGTCTTGAGAGGATAGTTGAAGACAAGTTCCATGCTCGGGCGCTGTCGATGAAGTGCAGGTCACCGTCAACAAGCTTGAGGCAGACATCGAGGAAGCAAAGAGGGAGAAGGCAGAGCTCATGAAGGAGATGGAAGATGATCTAGTCCAGGATGACTACGAGCAGCCTGCTGAGTGCCCACAAAGCCCAGATCATTGCTATTCTGTGATGACCCTGGGCTACTACATCAGCACCTCCCACAGCTCCATCGGGCCCAGCTCCAGCTCAGTGTCCACTCCTCCAGCTCCACAGACTTCAGCAGAAGCCTTTGCAGATGCAGCTATCTCCACTCCATCGACCCAGGCAGAGCCGCCCGCAGAGTCCCTAGTGACGCTTAGCTCTATACCTTCGAACTTTTGGTAACTTGTTGCCAAAGGGGGAGAAATTGTATAGATCATAGGACTTCGAGAGAGAGAGTGCTCGTTTTTGCTCTTTCGTTTGCGGTTTTCCTTGAGATACTTTTGAGTTCTTTGAGACATTTCGTGTGTTTGATACTACGTTTGCTCTATCTCGATGAGTGCTTGATCATACTATGCTTAATGTGTGCTTAATGCTTATCATATTCTATTCATATCTTGTATGATCATTTACTCATGTCTTGGTGATTGGGTGCATGCTATTCATTCTTATCATTACATGCGCTCCACCAAGATGTATGTGACATGGAAGAGTGACCCATGATCCTAATCGATTGTGCATTTGCATTCAAACGCAAATCTTAAATAATGCACAAATTTAGGGGGAGCTCTTGCTTATCACATACTTCTCAAAGCGACGATATTATTCATTGATTATGTCTCTTGTCGAAGCTTTGATCTATATGTTGTCATCAATTACCAAAAAGGGGGAGATTGAAAGTGCAACTAATCCCCGGGTGGTTTTGGTAATTAATAACAACATATATATCATTGAACTAATTGTTTCTTGAGAATATTTCAGAAAGTTCAGTGATATGGGTATGGCAATGACTGATGATGTGGACCCCTCAAAATGCTAAGGAAAACATTGGCAAAAGCTCAAGACTCTATTTTTGGTTTAGTGATCCAAGATCACATTGAGTCCATAGGAAAGCCAATACTATTAAAAGGGGATGAGGTTATGATGATGATCTGGTTGCTCAAAGTGCTTAGTGATTTATCTCTCAAACTATCAGCAATCTTTCATTTCAACATATACTCATAAGTAATCTCGGTCCCACCGATTCCATAAACTCACCACACCGAGATGAACCACCTCAGCCATATACCCAAACCCTAGAAATTTCGGATTTTCCGATTCCAAACTCGGTCTTACCGAAATTGGTGTTGCCAACCTTCTGTAACCTTCTGTACTCAAATCGGTGTCACCGAGATGAGAAAGTCGGTCCCACCGAGAATGGCAAACCCTAGACTTTGGAAGAATCGGACTAACCGAGATTGTATTTTCGGTCCCACCGAAAATCCCAACGTTCACAAGATTTGAATTTTCGGTCTCACCGAGTTGTCAACTTCGGTCTGACCGAGATTGGTCAAATGTGTGTAACGGTTGGATTTTGTGTGGAGGCTATAAATACCCCTCCACCTCCTCTTCATTCGTGGAGAGAGCCATGAGAAAGAACTATCACTCCTACCTTACATTTCTGATAAGAAAACTACCTACCCTTGTGTTGAGATCAAGTTGCTCCACTCCCACCATATGAAACTTGATTTCTAGCCTTCCCAAGTTGCTTTCCACTCAATCCTTTCTTCCACCACAGCCAAATCAGTGAGGAGAGTTGAGTGTTGGGGAGATTATCATTTGAAGCACAAGAGCAAGGAGTTCATCATCACCAACACCATCTATTACCTTTTGGAGGGTGGTGCCTCCTAGATTGGTTAGGTGTCGCTTGGGAGCCTCCGTCAAGATGTGGAGTTGAACCAAGAAGTTTGTAAGGGCAAGGAGATCGCCTACTTCGTGAAGATCTACCCCGAGTAAGGCTAGTCCTCCGTGGACGTAGGCCATGATGGCATAGACAAGGTTGCTTCTTCGTGGACCCTTCGTGGGTGGAGCCCTCCGTGGACTCTCGCAGCCGTTACCATCCGTGGGTTGAAGTCTCCATCAACATGGATTGACAATAGCACCACCTATCGGAACCACGAGAAAAATCTCCGTGTCTCCAAATTGCGTTTGCTCTTCTCCACCTCTTATTTACTACATGTGCAATTTACTTTCCGCTGCCATTACTCTAAAATTGCATGTGTAGGGTGATACTTGACTTGCTCATCATTGTGAACCTGCTAAAAACTTGTCTTAATCAAAAGGCTAAACTTTTAAGTTGTCAAGTAGTCTAATCACCCCCCCTCTAGACATACTTCCGATCCTACAGTAGTGTTTGGATTCAATTCTGGATCTGTAACGGCTATGATCTCATATAAAAAAAAGTCTACAAATGAATTTCCTTCTGTTTTGCTTTTATATGATATTTTCTAGCATATATTATTTTCTATGGGCTGCCCAGATTGTAATTTTTTATATATGTCGACCAAATAATTAGCCTACATTCCGCTAAATTTTTCAATCATTGACATGAGGACAAACAATTGGCAAATAAAACAATAACAAGCAAGGTCTCGCATGGTGTATTTTTGGTACTAAATCTTGCGCATATATATATGCTCACTTCCAAAAACTATTATTCTCCTGATGGGCTAGAAGGAAAAGATGTCTAAGGTGTTTATGCATAAAAAAAATGAGATCTCTAATTATGGGAGGATAACCCACGTTCGTGCTGCAAAAACTGGCCACATCAATCTAAAAGTCTTCATGATCTAAATTTAATGGGTGCAGATTGTTGGATTCTCGATCGATGTGCTTAATGATTTAGACAAATGATGCGCCTATGTAAATAAAATTTAGAGTTGGACAGCACATGCATAACCTGAAACCTTTAGGGTCCTTCATTATTATAATAATCGTTTTTGTCATTTTATTTTGCAGCACGACATTGGCATAGCTACTTCTACTCCGACTGGATTTATATATCAAGTATAATCTCATTTTCAGACCAATAAAAAGATTATTTGCCTATTCATTATTATTTAAAACAGTCTCTGGTATAAAAGGAAATATTTGGTGGAGTTGTACAATTAATCCCTGGTGTACCATGTACTGTAAATAAAATCCATTCTGTTTCAAACAAGATGATGATCATTTGAGCTACTAATACATGAACATTGTAGCACATACAGGAGGAACTCAAGACAAGAAAGACTGCACAAAAGGAGGAACTCAAGACAAGAAAGACTGCACAAAAGGAGGAACTCCCCAATCATGAGCAAACTGTGGTAGGTTTCCAATTCAATACCTTTTTGATTGACAAACTCATATGACATGTACTTCGTTTAAATAACTGTGCCATTTAATTTTTTTAAACGCTTACATCATCAGGTCAACATTGAATCAGACTGACTGTTGCACAATCACTTAAAATAGTGCAGAGTATATCTAACAAAAAGTTATTACAGAAGGGCTTCCGCATGCCACAGGGCTGCATACTGGGGAGGCGGCGATGTTGCCGCGAGCATGGCAGCCGGCAGCCTCGCGGCTACACAACTTGGTAATGCGTCCTTGAGCAGGATCCGTCGTAGCAACTCCGACAGGTAAGATATTCAGTAGCATGCGCGGCAACCAAAGTATGTGCAAACAAAGAGACGCAAAAGAGAGAGTTCTGCGGCATAGGGGCTTGAGATCGCTGCTAGCAAATTCAGTACTTCAGTGTGTACTGTTCTACTCCAGGGAAGTGAGTTTGATTACCAATTTTAGATATACGTGGCAGTCAATCGTCTTTTGAAAGACATACATTCTAGAAACATTATACTTATTTCTTATACTGGAATTATGTCTCCAATATAAGTGATGAAAGCAGCTAATACAATTTGTGGACAATAAAATAAGCATGCAGGAGGATACATGCCAGGATAAAAATAGATAAAACCGGCCAAGATTTGTGAACTTTTCATCATCACAGCCTATCTATATCAAATACATACATATGTATTATAATTTTTTTTATGAGTACACACAAAATTACATACTAGACAGTCATGTTAGATTTTACATTTTTGTTGGGTTGTTTTTTTGTAAAATGGATTAAAGACAGACAACACATTATATAGCTCGGAATGACATGAGCTTACCACAATGATATGTTTTATGTTCTTGGATACGAAGTCTGTTGCTAACAACTCATGACACGTGATGAAACAAATTTAAATGAGATCACTAATATTTCCATATTATATAAATATTGGCTACAATTTTTTTGACTAATGAGTTTTTGTGTATATTGTGCATTCTCAATATATTTATGTAATTTTTCAAGTCTACATAACATCTTATTGTAACATCTCAATGCTAATTTAGATTTAAAACACATAGAAAATCTAGCCGCGCAAATGCGCGGGTCACCCCGCTAGTTTATATCTTTTTGGGACTAACCTACTAAACGGAGGCCCAGACCATATTGCTGTTTTTTTTGCCTATTTCAATATTTCGAAGAAAAGGAATATCAAACGGAGTCCAAACGGAATGAAACCTTAGGGAGCGTGATTTTTGGAATGAACGTGATCCAGAGGACTTAAAGTGCAAGTCAAGAACCAACCGAGGCGGCCACGAGAGGGTACGCCCCCCCCCCCTATAGGGCGCGCCCCCTGTCTCCTGGGCCCCTCGGGCGGCCACCGACGTACTTCTTCCTCCTATATAAACCTACGTACCCCGAAAACATCCAGGGAGCCAACGAAACATAATTTCCACCGCCGTAACCTTCTATATCCGCGGGATCCCATCTTGGAGCCTTCGTCGGCGCTACGCTGGAGGGGGAATCGACCACGGAGGGCTTCTACATCAACACCATAGCCCCTCCGATGAGTTGTGAGTATTTTATCACAGACCTTCGGGTCCATAGTTATTAGCTTGATGTCTTCTTCTCTCTTTTTGGATCTCAATACAATGTTCTCCCCCTCTCTTGTGGAGATCTATTCGATGTAAACTCTTTTTGCGGTGTGTTTGTCGAGATCCGATGAATTGTGGGTTTATGATCAAGTTTATCTATGAGAAATATTTGAATCTCCTCTGAATTCTTTTATGTATGATTGAGTTATCTTTACAAGTCTCTTCGAATTATCAGTTTGGTTTGGCCTACTAGATTGATCTTTCTTGCCATGGTAGAAGTGCTTAGCTTTGGGTTCAATCTTGCGGTGTCCTTACCCAATGACAGAAAGGGTTGCAAGGCATGTATTGTATTGTTGCCATCGAGGATAAAAAGATGGGATTTATATCATATTGCATGAGTTTATCCCTCTACATCATGTCATCTTGCTTAATGTGTTACTCTGTTCTTATGAACTTAATACTCTAGATGCAGGCAGGAGTCGGTCGATGTGTGGAGTAATTGTAGTAGATGCAGGCAGGAGTCGGTCTACTTGTTGCCGACGTGATGCCTATATACATGATCATGCCTAGATAATCTCATAATTATTCGCTTTTCTATCAATTGCTCGACAGTAATTTGTTCACCCACCGTAATACTTATGCTATCTTGAGAGAAGCCTCTAGTGAAACCTATGGCCCCCGGGTCTATCTCTTATCATATTTGCTCCCAATCTACTTTTATTTGCATCTTTACTTTTTGCATCTATATTATAAAATACCAAAAATATATTTATCTTATCATACTATCACTATCAGATCTCACTTTCGCAAGTGGTCGTGAAGGGATTGGCAACCCCTTTATTGCGTTGGTTGCGAGTTCTTTGTTTGTTTGTGTTGATGCGTGGGACTTTTGAGGATCCTTCTACTGGATTGATACCTTGGTTCTCAAAAACTGAGAGAAATACTTACGCTACTATTGCTGCATCACCCTTTCCTCTTCAAGGAAAACCAACGCAAGCTCAAGACGTAGCACACACACTCTAATTCAGATAACTAACTAAGTGACACACACTCTAATTCAAATAACTAATTATGTGACACACACTCTAATCCACGTTAGCGTGGGTACCGTTTCGATTTTTTTTCAAATAACTCCTCATTAATTAATTTATAGTACTCCCTCTGTTCAGTTTTATAAGACCTTGAAGACATTTCAGACAATGTGCAAAACAGTTCATTTTAAGTTGTCTGAAACTACTTACAAAAGTGAACGGAGGGATTATCTCGTTTTGAATGAATAATTATTGCAAGGAAAACACGGGCATGGTAATACATACAGATTCCTTTGCAAATGAAAAAAGATTCGTTTGCATTCTCAAATATAGGCGCACCAGGCATACCAGGGTTGTGTCGGGGTGGACGCTACTTCGATGCCTTAAAGGCAACTTCCTTTGGGTCACTGACATGTGGGCCAGCCACCTGTTGGGCCCACATGTCATGGACACAAAGGCAGGTGCCTTAAGGCACCGAAGCATAGTCCTGTCGGGGTGGTCGCATGTATCGGACGGACGCGTAGCACCCAGCCACCCCCCAAAATGACGACGACAAAATAAATTCGCGCTTCCACGTTTCAGATTGAAATATCTGGAGGCCCCAATTCCAGCCCTGCAAAATCTCTCTTCTCCACCGTCCCCTTCCGCGCCATGATTGCTCAAATCCCTAATTCGCCGCCAACCCAAGCAAAGTTCGAATCGCCCCTCGTCTTGTCTCTTTCCCCACCGTTCCCCACCTTTGTGCCGGACGACGATGAAGAAGACGACGGTCGCACTTCACCACCGCACAAGAGCTACCACATCTACGCCCTCGTCCACCGCACCGGGTGGTCCACCGACAACGTCGGCCGCTGCAACCGACGTGCTTCACAGAAACCGAGTTCCACCGCATCAGGTGCGCTTCACCGACGCCGTCTCCCAGCTCACCGAGGCTACTTCACCGAGCACATCGTCGCACCTCCCCGAGGCTGTTGAGGCTTCACCAACGGTCTCGTCCACCGCATCGTAGTGTTCCGCTGCCACTCAAGATCTGCATCCGCGCGCGGCCAGCCAACGCCAGCGCATCACCCTCAACGGCTCTGAAGTGACCCGCACTCTAGCTAGGCGATCATGCCCAAACGCCGGCCCTAACTAGGTATCCCCACATCACTCCCTTGTGCACTATTCCGACGATGTTTGGATATCCTTTCACTGCTCTCTTAGCTTACACGCCTATGCAACTCTGACTTTAACTCTTATTTCTTCTGGAGATATCATCTGAAACAAGCAAATCCATTTTTAGCGAAGCATGACGGTGCTACGGGATCTGGTACACATCCTGCACACCCGTATAACCTTGTAAGTATCTGTCCTCCGGTACAACATCAAGGTCGATTCCTCTTATTTGATCAACCATTCGTCGTGTCAAAAATGCAGAGGGGGATGCAAGGAGCACAAGTCCTGCACATCCAAGCAAGTGGTAACAAGGACTTGTACATGGAACATCCCAAGCGCAAGCAGAGCTGCAGTGAGCCTGTACAACGAGCTAGTGTAAGTCCCTACATTTCATTTAATTTGTACTGGCATTCGTGTATGATTTGTGTGCAGTGGCTGATCCACGAATTCAAGTTACCAGGGGCAAACATTTAACTTAAAAAATACAATGGCACTTGCACTCCGGAAATCAACATAACTTGAGAAATGTGAAGCTACATGCACTTTGAAAACCAGCTAATGATCCAAAGTAGTTCAGAATATAAACACTAAATGATGCAAGCACCAAAAAACACAAAATGCAACATGGTGTACAAGGACTACGAACATGGTCTGTACCTACTTGAATTATTCGTTCTCTGGCTGAAAATATCGAAGTGTAATTGCACCTATAACCAGTGTGCAAACTGCATATCAATATATCTATCCTGCACAAGTATGCCAATAGTTTCAAACAACAGATTAGAAAAGTATTTATGCTATGTTGTCATGATACAGGGATTTTCTAGTAGATGGCCTCGATGTTTCCTAAAGCTATGAAAATGCACTATAATTTGCTTGTCATCAATGCCTGCAAATCTCTGTCTCTCTCAACATAGTATATCATCATTAGACACTAAATCCTTCAATGAGCTTGCAAAATGCTCGCATTAGATCCCTCATTAGACACTATATGTTCATCACCAGGAGCATGTAAAATGTTTGCATCAAATCCTTCATTAGTAGTCTGTTCATTAGACACTTCAGGCTCAAGAACAACATGAGCTTGTATGTTTGCACCAGAAACTTGATTAGATACATCAGATTCAGTCAGTTCAGTATTGATTGGGAGAGTTATAAAATAAGTAGAAATTGGTTTCATTTTCTCACAGATTCCCTACATACAAGCAGTTTTACAACACTGTCAGGTTTAACTATTGGCCAGAAATTGAAGAGTTGAATTAGATATAATGAGGGATGTGATGTACCTGCTCGTTGCGCATGCTACTCTTGCAAGCTGCAACTGTCCGTTTGCCCAAGCTCGATGCCATGCCCGTGCCACCGCCACTGCCTCCCACGCAGGCTACACCCAGGGTTGGATCTTCATCTTCTTGTCCTTCCGTTCGCTTGAAGCCCAGCGACCGCCCTCCGACGAGGGCGCGAGGAAGTGCTGTGTCGGTCTGTCCAGCGGCAGCTAGGTTAGGAGCGAACCAGACTGGAGGCTCGAGCGAATGGATTGGGATTTTTCCTGCTCTCGATCGATATGGGAGGCGCTCATTTGGGCCACGAGCCTGCTATAGGGCCTGCCTTGCACTTATGTTATTGGCCCATCCAAATTGAAACATTTTTTCTTCATTTTTACATTGCCTGCTCGTGCGTTGGGACGAACAAAATTAGCGTGGGCCAACCTGGACGACTCAAACTAGGTGCACACTTTCCAGCCACCTTAGACGGCCGCCCATACCAGCCCCTATGGTGGCGTCGCCCCTTTTTGCGTGTATGATTGGATAGTGAAAAGTATTCCAGTGGTGCTTTTGATTTACCCACAGAATGGTTGAATTGCTTGTTTCTATGAACTGAGTTCGCCAATAATGTGAAGGATGCCAGTCTTTTCATCCTATTGTAGATTGCTTAGATCTTGATATGCCAAAAGTAATCGCATGAAATATACTGATAAAAGCGATTGTGATGTGTGTGGCTACAATTAGTCTGACTACACGTCCTCATATAACATATCAAGGACGCACCATCTTACCAGATTAACCATTCGACTTACCCATGCAGTGTGGGAAGAAAGAAGTATTGGGACTGCGTATCCAAGCAATTGATGCCATGGACTCCTTCATTACAACCTTTTAAGCGAAAAAAGAAGTTGCGGTGTGCTGCATAAAGAACGAGCGTAAGTTCAGTTACCTGCTTCTCGGAATTTTAGTTAGCCACTTATTGCAAAATTGTTCAATTATGTTGCTTGGCTTAATTTAGTTTGCTACTAATTACATAATCCCACAACCTGTTAATCATATTGTAGACTGCACCTATCTATGTGTTTGATACTTACTGTTAAGAATTACCTGTTTGCCTTAACTTAAATATCTACTTGTTTGTTTAATCGCTTTCTTTGCTGCAACAGCGGGTTACAATGATGTTAATAACTACTTTTCAGCATCCAATTGAAACTCTTTAATTCCTTGTTTGTTTAACTGGTTTGCTGTTATAACTCCGAGTTGAGATGTTTTGCTAACTTTAACTTTTCTGAATCCAATCGGAACTTTAATGGCAAAACAGGTTAGCCCAAGATCAAAGAGCGAGGTCCCCATGGACGTTGCATCATCCCACAGTACTGGCACCGGCCCAATCGTGCATTATGAATTGCCAACTGTTGATGCTCTAGAGGCTAAACTAGTGGTAGAAAGAGATTCTGCTTCTACACTTAGAGATGAAGTTGACATGTTGAGGAAGCAAACAGCACAATCACAAGCAGTACTCAAGACAACCATTAAATATTTGGTGGATTTCAAAATGAAGCAAGCTGAGACTGACCAGATTGTTAAGGTCCTGAAGAAAAAAGGAAATTAAATTCCTACTTTGTAAATCATAGGTGAAATTTTCTTTCCATCGTTGAATAACCTTTGTGTTGTCTGTTCATGTAATCAATCAAACCATTTGTTTTAGAGATCATGTAATAATTGTTTTTTTGTTTTTTTTTGTTTGTATATTTGAGCACAAGTCTGTATTAATTGATAAGACTCGGAGACATCTCATTTGGATTGCTGTGCCAGACCTACAAATATGCCAATCGGGCTGAATGTGCATTCAACAGTAGTAGTAGTATAGATGGACCATAAGTGGCACGCATCGGAAAGGGCCAAGATGATGTCTAAAAAAAGGATGATGTTGTAGCCAAAAAAAAGTACAGCGGCCTGGCTTATGTATGTTAGTTGATATTATTGATCCATATACTCTATAAGTGTTTATATGTCTGTTAGTTCTGTACATTCTTGGTTGATTGACTCGGTATTTGAATCTTGATACATCGCTTGTGTACATATCTAAATGGGAGTACACATTATGCTGCGTGTGACATTTGAGTTGGACATAAAGTGTTCCAAATATTCAAATTCACCTTAAACTGGATTCTAGCTTCTGAATTTGAGTATCGGCATTTGTGAAGATATGTGACAGTGGAATACATCTTTGTCGTACTTTTGAAGATATATAAAAACACATAGAATGATTTATAAAGATTCATATAAGAATACAAAATGGATTCGAATTTAGTTGCCAGGGTAAACTTGGATGCTTACTCTAGTAGAAAAAGAGCCTATTGTCCCGATTCATACGGGCCTTTAGTCCCGGTTCTGGAACCGGGACTAAAGGGTCGTTATTAAAGCCTCCTGTCGGTGTCAAAACCAGCGGATCTCGGGTAGGGGGTCCCGAACTGTGCGTCTAGGCGGATGGTAACAGGAGACAAGGGACACAATGTTTTACCCAGGTTCGGGCCCTCTCGATGGAGGTAAAACCCTACGTCCTGCTTGATTAATATTGATGATATGGGTAGTACAAGAGTGGATCTACCACGAGATCAAGGAGGCTAAACCCTAGAAGCTAGCCTATGGTATGATTGTTGTAATGTATGTTGTCCTACGGACTAAAGCCCTGCGGTTTATATAGACACCGGGGGAGGCTAGGGTTACACAGAGTCGGTTACAATGGTAGGAGATCTACATATCCGTATTGCCAAGCTTGCCTTCCACGCCAAGGAAAGTACCATCCGGACACGAGCCAGAGTCTTCAATCTTGTATCTTCGTAGTCTTGGAGTCCGGCGGATAATGATAGTCCGGCTGTCCGGACACCCCTAGTCCAGACTCCTCAAGTAGCCACGAACCAAAGCTTCAATGACGATTAGTCCGGGCGCGCATAATGTTCGGCATTGCAAGGCGGGTTCCTCCTTGAATAATCGAGAGAAGATCATGAACACCGAGGATAGTGTCCGGCTCTGCAAAATAAATTCCACATTCCACCGTAGAGAGAATAAAATGTACACTTAGTTCAATCTGCTGACGTATTACGCGGCGTGACATCACACCGCTACCAAGCCTTTGTTTGAATCATTTTTTACTATACCACCTCGGCACGTTTATGAAGGAAATATGCCCTAGAGGCAATAATAAAGTTATTATTTATTTCCTTATTTCATGATAAATGTTTATTATTCATGCTAGAATTGTATTAACCGGAAACATAATACATGTGTGAATACATAGACAAACATAGTGTCACTAGTATGCCTCTACTTGACTAGCTTGTTAATCAAAGATGGTTATGTTTCCTAACCATGAACAAGGAGTTGTTATTTGATTAACAAGGTCACATCATTAGTAGAATGATCGATTGACATGACCCATTCCATTAGCTTAGCACACGATCGTTGAGTATGTTGCTCTGCTTTTATCCATGACATATACATGTTCCTGTAACTATGAGATTATGCAACTCCGTTTACGGAGGAACACTTTGGTGCTACCAAGCGTCTGGCGTAATCGGGTGATTATAAAGGAGTACTACAGGTGTCTCCAAAGGTAGATGTTGGGTTGGCGTATTTCGAGATTAGGTTTTGTCACTCGATTGTCGGAGAGGTATCTCGGGCCCTCTCGGTAATGCACATCATGAAGCCTTGCAAGCATAACAACTAATGAGTTAGTTGTGAGATGATGTATTACGGAACGAGTAAAGAGACTTGCGGTAACGAGATTGAACTAGGTATTGGATACCGACGATCGAATCTCGGGCAAGTAACGCATACCGATGACAAAGGAACAACGTATGTTGTTATGCGGTCTGACCGATAAAGATCTTCGTAGAATATGTAGGAACCAATATGGGCATCCAGGTCCGCTGTTGGTTATTGACCGTGAATAGTTCTAGGTCATGTCTACATTGTTCTCGAACCGTAGGGTCCGCACGCTTAAGGTTTCGATGGCGGTTATTATGAGTTTATGTATTTTGATGTACCGAAGAAGTTGAGTCACGGATGTGATCACGGACATGACGAGGAGTCTCGAATGGTCGAGACATAAAGATTGATATATTGGAAGCCTATGTTTGGAGTTGAATGGTTCCGGCGGCGGCGGAATTCTCGAGTACCGGAGGTTACGGAACCCCGGGAGGTAAATGGGCCTCGATGGGCCCTAGTGGAAAGGAGGAGGGCAGCCCAAGCCTGGTCGCCGCCCCCCTTCCCTAGTCCTACTAGGACTAGGAGAAGAGGCCGCCCCCTCTCTCCTTCCCCTCCGGGAATCCTAGTCCAACTAGGATTAAGGGGAATCCTACTCGAGGGAGTAGGACTCCCTGGCGCGCCCTCCTTGGCGCATGGCCCCCTCCCCGGCTCCTTTATATACGAGGCGGGGGGCACCTTGAACACACAAGTTGATCGTGAGATCGTTCCTTAGCCGTGTCACGGTGCCCCCTCCACCATATTCCACCTCGGTTATACTGTCGCGAAGCTTAAGCGAAGCCCTGCGCCGGTGAAACATCAAGATCGTCACCACGCCGTCGTCTTGTGGAACTCTCCCTCGACACTCGGCTGGATCGAGTCGAGGGACGTCATCGAGCTGTACGTGTGTCAAGAACTCGGGGCGTCGGAATGCTGGCGCGGGATCGGTCGGATCGCGAGGAGAACGTACGACTACTTCCTCTACGTTGTGATCGCTTCCGCCGGGTCTACAAGGGTATGTAGACAACACTCTCCCCTCTCGTTGCTATTCATCACCATGATCTTGCGTGTGCGTAGGAAAATTTTTGAAATTACTACGTTCCCCAACAGTGGCATCCGAGCCTAGGTTTTTATGGTTTGATGTTTTGCACGAGTAGAACACAAGCGAGTTGTGGGCGATACAAGTCATACTACCTACCAGCATGTCATACTTTGGTTCAGCGGTATTGTGAGATGAAGCGGCCCGGACCGACATTACGCGTACGCTTACGCGAGACTGGTTTCACCGCTACGAGCACTCGTTGCTTAAAGGTGGTGGTGGGTGCTGTCTCTCTCACTTTAGTTGAACCGAGTGTGACTACGCCCGGTCCTTGAAGAAGGTTAAACGGAGTCTATTTGTGAAATATCGTTGTGGTTTTGATGCGAGGTGAGACTGGTTCTTGCTTAAGCCCGTAGCAGCCACGTAAAATTTGCAACAACAAAGTAGAGGACGTCTAACTTGTTTTTGCAGGGCATGTTGTGATGTGATATGGTCAAGACGTGATGCTATATTTTATTGTATGAGATGATCATGTTTTGTAACCGAAGTTATCGGCAATCGGCAGGAGCCATATGGTTGTCGCTTTATTGTATGCAATGCAATCGCCTGTAATGCTTTACTTTATCACTAAGCGGTAGAGATAGTCGAGAAGCATAAGTTTGGCGAGGCGACAACGATGCTACGATGGAGATCAAGGTGTTGCGCCGATGATGATGGTGATCATGGTGATCTGCAAGATGGAGATCATGAAGCACAAGATGATGATGACCATATCATATCACTTATATTGATTTGCATGTGATGTTTATCCTTTTATGCATCTTATCTTGCTTTGATTGACGGTAGCATTATAAGATGATCTCTCACTAAATTATCAAGAAGTGTTCTCCCGAGTATGCACCGTTGCCAAAGTTCGTCGTGCCCGGACACCACGTGATGATCGGGTGTGATAAGCTCTCGTCCATCTACAACGGGTGCAAGCCAGTTTTGCACACGCAGAATACTCAGTTAAACTTGGCGAGCCTAGCATATGCAGATATGGCCTCGGAACACGGAGACCGAAAGGTCGGCGTGAATCATATAGTAGATATGATCAACATAAGATGTTCACCATTGAAAACTACTCCATTTCACGTGATGATCGGTTATGGTTTAGTTGATTTGGATCACGTGATCACTTGGATGACTAGAGATGTCTTTCTAAGTGGGAGTTCTTAAGTAATATGATTAATTGAACTTAAATTTATCATGAACTTAGTCCTGGTAGTATTTTGCAAATTATGTTGTAGATCAATAGCTCGCGTTGTTGCTTTCATATGTTTGTTTTGATATGTTCCTAGAAAACTGTGTTGAAAAATGTTAGTAGCAATGATGCGGATTGGATCCGTGATCTGAGGTTTATCCTCATTCTGCGCTTGAAGAATTATGTCCTTGATGCACCGCTAGGTGACAAACCTATTGCGAGGAGCGGATGAGCACGTTATGAGCGTTTGGCTAGCTCAATATGATGACTACTTGATAGTTTTGTGCACCATGCTTTATGGCTTAGAATCGGGACTTCAAAGATGTTTTGAACATCATGGACCATATGAGATGTTCCAGAATTGAAGTTAATATTTCAAGCAAATACCGAGTTGAGAGATATGAAGTCTCCAACAAGTTCTATAGCTAAAAGATGGAGGAGAATCGCTCAACTAGTGAGCATGTGCTCAGATTGTGCAGGTACTACAATCGCTTGAATCAAGTGGGAGTTAATCTTCCAGATAAGATAGTGATTGACAGAATTCTCTAGTCACCATCACCAAGTTAGTAGAACTTCGTGATGAACTATAGTATGCAAGGGATGATAAAAATGATTCCCGAGTTTTTCATGATGATGAAATTGATGAAGGTAGAAATCAAGAAAGAACATCAAGTGTTGATGGTTAACAAGACCACTAGTTTCAAGAAAAGGGCAAAGGAATAGAAAGGAACTTCAAGAAGAACGGCAAGCAAGTTGCTGCTCAAGTGAAGAAGCCCAAGTCCGGACCTAAGCACGAGACTAAGTGCTTCTCTTGCAAAGGAACTAGTTCTTTCGAAGCGAATTACCCCAAGTATTTGGCGGATAAGAAGGATGGCAAAGTAAACAAAGATATATTTGATATACATGTTATGAATGTGTACTTTACTAGTGTTTATAGCAACCCCTCGGTATTTGGTACTGGTTCAGTTGCTAAGAGTAGTAACTCGAAACGGGAGTTGCAGAATAAACAGAAACTAGTTAAGAGTGAAGTGACGATGTGTGTTTCAAGATTGATATAATCATCATCGCACACTCCCTATACTTTCGGGATTAGTGTTGAACCTAAATAAATGTTATTTGGTGTTTGCGTTGAGCATGAATATGATTTGATCATGTTTATTGCAATACGGTTATTCATTTAAGTAAGAGAATAAACTGTTATTCTGTTTACATGAATAAAACCTTATATGGTTACACACCCAATGAAAATGGTTCATGGGATCTCGATCGTAGTGATACACATATTCATAATATTGAAACCAAAAGATGCAAAGTTAATAATGATAGTGCAACTTATTTGTGGCACTGCCGTTTAGGTCATATTGGTGTAAAGCGCATAAAGAAACTCCATCTTGATGGGATTTTGGAATCACTTGATTATGAATCACTTGATGCTTGCGAACCGTGCCTTTTGGGCAAGATGACTAAAACTCCGTTCTCGGAACAATGGAACAAGCTCTTGACTTATTGGAAATAATACATACCGATGTATGCGATCCAATGAGTGTTGATGCTCGTGGCAAGTATCGTTATTTTCTGACCTTCACAAGATGATTTGAGCAGATATGGGTATATCTTCTTGATGAAACATAAGTCTGAAATAGTTGAAAGGTTCAAAGAATTTCAGAGTGAAGTGGAAAAATCATCGTAACAAGAAAATAAAGTTTCTGCGATCTGATCGCGGAGACGAATATTTGAGTTATGAGTTTGGTCTTCAATTAAAACAATGTGGAATAGTTTCACAGCTCACGCCACCTGGAACACCACAATGTTATGGTGTGTCCAAACATCGTAACTGCACTTTATTGGATATAGTGCAATCTATGATGTTTCTTACTGATTTACCAATATTGTTTTGGGATCATGCATTAGAGACAGCTGCATTCACATTAAATTGGGCACCATCTAAATCCGTTGAGACGACACTATATGAACTGTGGTTTAGCAAGAAACCCAAGTTGTCGTTTCTTAAAAGTTTGGAGTTGCGATGCTTATGTGAAAAAGTTTCATCTGATAAGCTCGAACCCAAATCGGAGAAATGTGTCTTCATAGGATACCCAAAGGAGACAGTTGGGTACACCTTCTATCACAGATCCGAAGGCAAGACATTTGTTGCTAAGAATGGATCCTTTCTAGAGAAGGAGTTTCTCTCGAAAGAAGTGAGTGGGAGGAAAGTAGAACTTGATGAGGTAATTGTACCTTCTCCCTTACTTGAAAGTAGTTTGTCGCGAAACCAGTTTACGAGACATCTACACCAAGTAGTGAGGAAGTTGACGATGTTGATCATGAAACTTGAGATCAAGTTACTACTGAACCTCGTAGATCAACGAGTAAGATCCGCACTGAGTGGTACGGTAATCCTGTTCGGAAATCATGCTACTAGATCATGATGAACCTACGAACTATGAAGAAGCGATGGTGAGCCCAGATTCCGCAAAATGGTTTGAGGCCATGAAATCTGAGATATGATCCATGTATAAGAACAAAGTATGGACTTTGATGGATTTGCCCGATGATCGGCAAACCATAGAAAATAAATGGATCTTCAAGAGGAAG
>JAHHZJ010002648.1:0-53342 GCA_021437245.1 Aegilops speltoides
TTGAGGGCACTCCAGCCTCTGGCGCAAGGAGTATTTTTCTGGATTGGCCGCCCATGAAAGCAGTTTGAGTACATGTGGGTCCGACACGGACTCCGAATGACAAAATTATGACCGTTTTAGTTAACATCTCTCCATTCTATGGTAGTCCTTGAAAGTACTTCATTTTCTCGTGCGCTTTTTGCCTAATTGCCCCAAAATTTCTTGGCGTCTATAGAGGAGATATCGGTTCCACATAGATATCGATCGATGCCAGGAATGCCCTTTTGTTCCTGGCTTTCACGCGCGTGAGCTACAGCATGCCATCTGGCAAAAACAAGGAGAATAAGGCATATAGCCGTTGTATTTTCTTCAATTTACGGCCAAATGAGATTGCCCGGATCATAGAGCATCTGCAGAAAGGTACGTTTGTCCCTACCAGGTGGCTAATGTCGATAAGCAACATAATCTCTCGAATTCCCTTCAAAAGGAATTGCCAATGGGTTCAGAAACTTGTGTGAAAAACAGCGATTTAATGATGTTCTTTGGCTTTCAGGGCCAAAAAGTCCTACTTAAGGCCATATTTGAGGGCACTCCGGGCCTCCTAGCGCAAGCGGGGAGTATTTTCTTGATTTGCGCGCTCGCCGTGAGCTCTCTGAGTACTTGTGGGTCCGACACGGATTCCGAATGACAAAATTATGACCGTTTTAGTGAACATCTCTCCATTATATGGCAGTCCTTGAAAGTACTTCATGTTCTCGTGCGCTTTTTGCCTGATTGCCCCAAAATTTCTTGTCCTCTATAGAGGAGATATCGTTTCCACATATATATTGACCGATGCCAGGAATGCCCTTTTGTTCCTGGCTTTCACGCGCGTGAGTTACAGCATGCCATCCGGCGAAAACAAGGAGAATAAGGCATATAGCCGCTGGATTTTCTTCAATTGACGGCCAAATGAGATTGCTCGGATCATAGAGCATCTGCAGAAAGGTACGTTTGTCCCTACCAAGGGGGTAATGTCTATAAGCAACATAATCTCTCGAATTTCCTTCAAAAGGAAGTGCCAATGGGTTCAGAAACTTGTCTGAAAAACAGCGACGAATGAAGTTCTTTGACTTTCAGGGCCAAAAAGTCCTGCTTAAGGTCAGATTTGAGGGCACTCGGGCCTCCTGGGGCAAGCGGGGAGTATTTTCTGGATTCGCACACTCGCCGCAAGCAGTTTGAGTACTTGTGGGTCCGACACGGACTCCGAATGACAAAATTATTACCGTTTTAGTGAACATCTCTCCATTCTATGGCAGTCCTTAAAAGTACTTCATTTTCTCGCGGCGCTTTTTGCCTGATTTCCCAAAATTTCTTGTCGTCTATAGAGGAGATATCGCTTCCACATATATATTGACCGATGCCGTGAATGCCCTTTGTTCCCTGGCTTTCACGCGCGTGAGTTACAGCATGCCATCCGGCGAAAACAAGGAGAATAAGGCATATAGCCGCTGGATTTTCTTCAATTTACGGCCAAATGAGATTGCCCGGGTCATAGAGCATCTGCAGAAAGGTTGATAGAGGCAAAGGTGTCCCGTCTTTCGATGAGATGATGGATATCGCTTTGGTGGAAGTCGACTTTGACGATCCGACTACGAACGTGCGAGAACGTCGCGCCTTAGCAATCGCTAAACAACTCCGAGAGGTTATTGACCACGCCGGAGCACGATCAACCTGACCACGAGGGTCTGTTTCCTGCGAGCAAACGAAGAACAAGCAAGAAACTGAGATTGCAATCTGGATATTGCGAATATAAGATGAAAGCTTTATTGATCAAGGTGGGGTTCTGAGACGTCTTTGTCTGGTCGTTGAACACAAACGAAGTACGCGAAGTTGCAGCTATGGCGAACTTTAATCTAAACAAAACCCGAAGTCTAAACGACGCCCTAAGGGCTGTATATATGGGGAAAAGGAGGAATTTCGTGGCCCTTGAAGGTGGGGTCCAAACCAACCCTAACTCTTGTTTCCCACACATACGGACTCTAAAATAGCCTATACTTAAGTATTTCGAAATTACATGGGCCTGGCCCAATAATAAGGTGACGAACACCTAGAATAGCCTATGGACGAATATTATGAAGTGGCATCTTGTATATTTCGTCAAAGGCTTCATGCACTCCTTATGGTGGCTTCAAAGTCCTGAAATCATCACTTGTAACTCCGTTCTTGATCCCTTTGCATGCCATCAACTCCATGCGTGTTCTTGCTCCAATGTTCATCCTTCTCCAAGCTAGGCCCTTCATTTGTAAGCAAAACAAATGTATCCAATTTAGGCAGCATCATATTCTCATGAACATTAGAATCATTACCAAGAAACGAAAGTACCGGTAATTTAATTGGCGCATGAGAGCTCTAGTAAATGGTCCCAGATATGTAACAAGAGGGGCTGTGGGTGTAACAATGGTATTGATGTCCTCATCATCCTCCCCTTCTTGAAATGAAGTCGTCCTAGACGGAAGCTCATCTTCCTCACCCAAATAAGGCTTCAAATCTGCAATGTCAAAAGTGGGACTAACCCCAAAATCTGCAGGTAGCTCAAGTTTATATGCATTATCATTTATTTTCTCTAACACCTTAAAAGGACCATCAGCACGTGGCATTAGCTTTGATTTGCGCAAATTAGGAAATCTATCTTTACGCAAATGTAACCAAACAAGATCTCCAGGTGCAAACACAACATGTTTTCTACCCTTATCTCCAGCAAGTTTATATTTAGCATTCATACGCTCAATGTTTTCCTTAGTTAACTCATGCATTTTTAAATCAATTCAGAACGTTCTTTAGCATCAAAATTAACCTTCTTCGAAGATGGAAGAGGCAATAAATCAATAGGTGCACGAGGTAGGAAACCATACACAATTTCAAAAGGGCACATCTTAGTAGTAGAATGCAATGAACGATTATAAGCAAATTCAATATGAGGCAAGCATTCTTCCCACATTTTCTTATTATTCTTCAAAACAGCCCTAAGCATAGTAGACAATGTTCTATTGACTACTTCAATTTTTCCATCAGTTTGGGGGTGACAAGTAGTACTAAAAAGCAGTTTAGTCCCCAACTTAGCCCATAAACATCTCCAAAAGTGGCTAAGAAATTTAGTATCACGATCTGAAACAATAGTATTTGGCACACCATGCAAGCGAATGATTTCACGAAAGAACAAATCAGCAACATTAACAGCATCATCGCTTTTATGACATGGTATAAAGTGTGCCATTTTCGAGAATCTATCGACGACAACAAATATGCTATCCCTCCCCTTCTTTGTTCGAGGTAAACCTAAAACAAAGTCCATAGATATATCCTCCCAAGGAACACTAGGTACAGGCAAAGGCATATATAAACCATGAGGATTGAGTCGTGACTTAGCTTTTTGACATGTAGTGCAGCGAGCAACAAAACGCTCAACATCCCGCCTCATCTTTGGCCAAAAGAAATGTGTAGCAAGTATATCCTCCGCCTTCTTCACGCCAAAGTGTCCCATTAGTCCTCCTCCATGCGCCTCCTGCAACAACAAAAGACTAACGGAGCTAGCTGGAATGCATAGCTTGTTAGAACGAAACACAAATCCATCATTAACGCATTTAACTTGTTCCATGTTCTACCTTCTTTACAATTCTGCAATACATCGCTAAATTCAGCATCATGCACATATTGATCTTTGATGGTCTCCAAACCAAATATTTTAAAGTCAAGTTGTGAAAGCATAGTATAACGACGAGACAATGCATCAGCAATAACATTTTCTTTACCCTTCTTGTGTTTAATGACATAAGGGAAAGTCTCAATGAATTCAACCCATTTAGCATGTCTACGATTCAGTTTAGCTTGACTTTTAATATGTTTCAAAGATTCATGATCAGAATGTATAACAAATTCTTTGGGCCATAAATAATGTTGCCATGTCTCTAAAGTCCGAACGAGAGCATATAATTCTTTATCATAAGTAGAATAGTTCAGACTAGGCCCACTCAATTTTTCAGAAAAGTATGCAACAGGTTTGCCATCTTGTAATAACACACCTCCTAATCCAATTCCACTAGCATCACATTCAAGCTCAAAAGTCTTACTAAAATCAGGAAGTTGGAGTAAAGGAGCATGTGTCAACTTATCTTTCAATATCATGAAGGCTTCTTCCTGTGCGGTACCCAAACAAAAGGCACATCCTTCTTTGTAAGCTCATTGAGAGGTGCAGCAATTGTGCTAAAATCTCTCACAAAACGCCTATAGAAACCAGCGAGTCCAAGAAAACTCCTCACTTGTGTGACCGTTTTGGGCTGCGGCCAACTCTCAATAGCTTCAATCTTGGCTTTATCAACTTCAATTCCCTGTGAACAACATAGCCAAGACAAGATACTCGGTCGGTGCAAAAGGTGCACTTCCCAAGATTACCAAACAAACGTGCATCACGTAGAGCATTAAAAACAGCACGTAAATGTTCCAAATGTTCTTCCAAAGATTTGCTATAAATCAGTATATCATCAAAATAGACTACCACAAATCGTCCAATGAAAGCACGTAAAACTTCGCTCATTAGTCTCATGAAAGTACTAGGTGCATTAGTTAACCCAAAAGGCATGACTAACCATTCATATAAACCAAACTTAGTTTTAAATGCTGTTTTCCATTCATCTCCCAATTTCATACGAATTTGATGGTATCCACTACGCAAATCAACTTTGGAGAATATTGTAGAGCCACTCAATTCATCAAGCATATCATCTAGCCTAGGAATAGGGTGACGATAACGAATAGTAATATTATTAATGCCTCTACAATCAACACACATATGTGATGTACCATCCTTTTCGCACTAGAATAATAGGAACAGCACAAGGACTAAGGGATTCGCGATATAACCTTTGTCGAGCAGCTCCTGTACTTGACGATAATCTCCTTCGTCTCCTCTGGATTGGTACGGTATGGCGACGGTTGGGTAATGATGCACGGGAATTAAGTCAATTTGATGCTCAATCCCTCGAATAGGTGGTAATCCCGGTGGCACGTCTTGTGGAAAGACGTCAGCGAACTCCTGCAAAATGTTAGTGACAGCAGGGGGCAAAGTGGAAGGCACGTCCTCGAATGAAAATAATGCCTCTTTGCACACAAAAGCATAGCAAACAGATTTGCTAAAATCTAGCTCATCAATATCAGATTTGGTGGCAAGTAAACATGCACTTTGTAATTTAATTTCAGAAGCAACAGTGGATGGTTTATTATTAGCCTTCATGTGTTGCTCAAATTCTTTTGCCACAATCTGATTTTCACTATTATTTTTCTCCTGTTTTGCTTTATTAGCTCTATTAACATCATCTTTCAAAATGGAATCAGGAGTCATAGGAAGCAAAGTAATATTTTTATCCTTATGAACAAGAGTATACTGATTGTTTCTACCATGGTGTACAGAATTTTTATCAAATTGCCATGGTCTACCAAGTAATAAGGAACATGCTTGCATAGGTACCACCTCACAATCAACATAATCAGCATATGTAGAGATACTAAAATGCACACAAACAGTACGTGTTACCTTAACCTTGCCGCTGTTGTTGAAACATTGGATGTAGTAAGGATGTGGATGTGGTCTTGTGGTGAGAGATAGCTTCTCCACCATCTCCATGCTAGCCAAGTTGTTGCAGCTCCCTCCATCTATGATGACGCGAATAGAACGTTCCTTCACAACTTCCTTTGTATGGAACAAATTATGCCTCTAATTTTGCTCAACTTGTGTAACCTGCACACTCAAAACACGTTGAGCAACTAAACATTCATACCTGTCAGCATCTTCAGCAGCCATGTATTGTGTCTCATGATCAGAATCATCTCCACCGTGTTCCTCATGTGTAATAAGAGCCAAAGTCTCCTCATCATAGTCACTAGCGGACTCATACCCACCATCCTCAGTAGCAATCATCACACGCTGAGATTTGCATTCTCTCGCAAAATGTCCTCTTCCCTTACAACGACGACAAATAATATCACTTGTGTGCCTTGTTGACGCCATGGAAGAAGAAGAACTCTGTGCAGGCCCGGCAGGTGTGCTCTTGGCAGATAGTGGTGGTTGTGCCTGCTTACTTGTATCACGGTTGGAGGTGGCACCTGAAGGAGGTGATGGTGCAGTGGAAGTAGATGATGCACGTGGTGTCCATGATGAAGGTCGACCTGCAGAAAAGTTAGTGCGCCGCCAATGCTGTCGATCCTGCACTTCACGCTCAGCTTTACAAGCAAGATGGAATAAACGAGTGATATTATTATAATCCTTATAGTCTAGAATGGTCTGAATCTCTCTACTTAATCCACCCAGAAAACGCTTCATTCTCCTCAACAATACCACATCTAATCAAGCCAATTTGTAATTCCTGATAATATTCTTCTACAGAATATTTTCCTTGTCTTAAGCGCTGCAATTTTTGAAGTAATTCACGTTGATAATATGGTGGAACCCAACGAGTACGCATAGCAGTTTTCAAAGCAGCCCCAAGTAGCTAGAACAGGATATAATCTACAATGTTCAGACCACCAAACACATGCAAAGCTAGTGAAAGCACAAACAGCAGCAGGAACACGTCTCTCCTCAGGATATTGTAAACATGTAAATCGTTGTTCAGTTTCTAACTCCCAAGTAAGATATATATCAGGAACATATCTACCCTCAAATGGTGGAATATTCAATTTCAGTTTAGGAGATGGTCATGATCTCAGAATCGAGGGGAGCCCTAACATTGCCATTATTTGCATGTGGACAACCTGGTTGTTGTGGTGCTGGTGGTTGCACGTAGTTCTGATATTGATCAACCTCATCCTCGTAATCGCCCACATACTCATCATCCTCCTCGGTACTAGCAGCATCAGTAGCAGGAGCCAAAGAAGCACCAACAGCAGTAGCAGCGGCACCAGAATTTTGTCCTGGCTCATTAGGAACACGATGAGCTCGTCCATACTGATTCGGAAGGGGGCGTAGTTGTTGTCGTTGCAGAGGTGCGATAGGTGCAGCCGGCGGTGGTTGTGGAAAACGCGCGAGCAATTCATCAAACTTGCTATCAAGCTTTGTTTCAAACGTCTTCTCAATGCCATCTATCTTCTCCATGGCCTCGTCAAATCTGTTTAGCACATCTTGCACCTGTCCAGTCATCATTTGCTGAAATTTATCATGTAGCTGTTTGTTCGTCAGGTTCTCCCAATCAGTCTCATCGGCTTGTGATCCTACCATGGTTAGCAGCAAATAGAAACACACAAGAATATGATCCTACAGTCTACTAAGAAGTGGTGGTGGTGTATCACAAACCCGTCAAGCAAATCTCAAATTCTTACCAGTTCTTACCCAGCAGCAGGCGGTGATCGGCAACCGTTGTAGTCAAAACTCTCAAAGCTTGAATAGAGCGATTACCAGGGAGAGTCCAACGCACGACGTAGATGTATGTGGAGCTGGGAAGGATTATAATATGGTAGCAAAAAGGGTCAGCAACAATCAATTCAGAGATGCAAAGTTGAATAAACGCTCAACGACGGTACTGTGCTGGTCCTAGGCTAGACTGTGCTAGAGACGCGAGCCTAGAACACCTACAAAATCACGGCGCGACACGTAAACAAGGGAGGAGCACACTCTGAATTTTTTTTCGCTCTTTTTTTTGGCGCTGCTTTTTTTTTGCGAAAAATCACTATAATGGCGAGTGTCTCAAAACTCTTCCAGTGTCAAACCGACAGGATGGGCACGAAATTTTTCGACCAAATTTTTTTTGCTGCTGGACCCAAAAACTGAAACGGGTCAAAAAACTTTCTATAACGGCGATCGTCTCAATATGCTTAGAAACACCTAAAAATAGGATAGCCAGAATTTTTTTTGTCAAGTGCGTTTTCGGAAAATTTTGGGCCTAAACGGAGGGTGGTTTCCAGACTCTTCTACGGACAGCAAAAGATTGCTGGAATCCGAAACCTACTCAGACAAGGAAACATGAATCGGGATTAGATGGATCCCGAAAACAAACCTAATATGCAAGGAACTCGGATTGGTGGTGGATATATGGTGGTTGTATATGGCAGCGGTGGTTGTATATGACAGCGGTGGTGGTATATGGATACGGATTCGAAGCGGTGGCGGATAAGCGGTGGTGGTAGATGGCAGGGGCGATGATGATGGTGCGGCGGCGGCGTGACAACCTATGACCAGAAGTCGAAACTCTAAAAGACTAGACTCTAAGACCAGCAACTAGACACGACAATGCAACCGCAAATTCAACAACGCAAATACAGAAAAGATTATGCAAAGGCTCAGATTGGTTCGGATATGATGAACTAACCCTAATTTTTTTTGTGGCTTTTTCATGGACTGTAGGTATGAAGAACAGACTCGATCTAAACTACGAAAACTGAAAAATCTCACCGAGCAACCTGGAAATCTGATACCACTTGATAGAGGCAAAGGTGTCCCGTCTTCGATGAGATGATGGATATCGCTTTGGTGGAAGTCGACTTTGACGATCCGACCACGATCGTCGGCGAGGACGTCGCGCCTTAGCAATCGCTAAACCAACTCCGAGAGGTTATTGACCACGCCGGAGCACGATCAACCTGACCACGAGGGTATGTTTCCTGCGAGCAAACGAAGAACAAGCAAGAAACTGAGATTGCAATCTGGATATTGCGAATATAAGATGAAAGCTTTATTTATCAAGGTGGGGTTCTGAGACGTCTTTGTCTGGTCGTTGAACACAAACGAAGTACGCGAAGTTGCAGCTATGGCGAACTTTAATCTAAACAAAACCCGAAGTCTAAACGATGCCCTAAGGGCTGTATATATGGGGGAAAAGGAGGGAATTTCGTGGCCCTTGAGGGTGGGGTCCGAAACCAACCCTAACTCTTGTTTCCCCACACATATGGACTCTAAAAATAGCCTATACTTAAGTATTTCGAAATTACATGGGCCTGGCCCAATAATAAGGTGACGCAACACCTAGAATAGCCTATGGACAAATATTATGAACTGGCATCTTGTATATTTCGTCAAAGGCTTCATGCACTCCTTATGGTGGCTTCAAAGTCCTGAAATCATCACTTGTAACTCCGTTCTTGATTGATAGAGGCAAAGGTGTCCCGTCTTTCGATGAGATGGTGGATTTCGCTTTGGTGGAAGTCGACTTTGACGATCCGACTACGAACGTGCGAGGACGTCGCGCTTTAGCAATCGCTAAACCAACTCCGAGAGGTTATTGACCACGCCGGAGCACGATCAACCTGACCACGAGGGTCTATTTCCTGCGAGCAAACGAAGAACAAGCAAGAAACTGAGATTGCAATCTGGATATTGCGAATATAAGATGAAAGCTTTATTGATCAAGGTGGGGTTCTGTGACGCCTTTGTCTGGTCGTTGAACACAAACGAAGTACGCGAAGTTGCAGCTATGGCGAACTTTTAATCTAAACAAAACCCAAAGTCTAAACAACGCCCTAAGGGCTGTATATATGGGGGAAAAGGAGGGAATTTCGTGGCCCTTGAGGGTGGGGTCCGAAACCAACCCTAACTCTTGTTTCCCCACACATACGGACTCTAAAAATAGCCTATACTTAAGTATTTCGAAATTACATGGGCCTGGCCCAATAATAAGGTGACGCAACACCTAGAATAGCCTATGGACGAATATTATGAAGTGGCATCTTGTATATTTCGTCAAAGGTTTCATGCACTCCTTATGGTGGCTTCAAAGTCCTGAAATCATCACTTGTAACTCCGTTCTTGATTGATAGAGGCAAAGGTGTCCCGTCTTTCGATGAGATGGTGGATTTCGCTTTGGTGGAAGTCGACTTTGACGATCCGACTACGAACGTGCGAGGACATCGCGCTTTAGCAATCGCTAAACCAACTCCGAGAGGTTATTGACCACGCCGGAGCACGATCAACCTGACCACGAGGGTCTATTTCCTGCGAGCAAACGAAGAACAAGCAAGAAACTGAGATTGCAATCTGGATATTGCGAATATAAGATGAAAGCTTTATTGATCAAGGTGGGGTTCTGTGATGCCTTTGTCTGGTCGTTGAACACAAACGAAGTACGCGAAGTTGCAGCTATGGCGAACTTTTAATCTAAACAAAACCCAAAGTCTAAACGATGCCCTAAGGGCTGTATATATGGGGGAAAATGAGGGAATTTCGTGGCCCTTGAGGGTGGGGTCCGAAACCAACCCTAACTCTTGTTTCCCCACACATACGGACTCTAAAAATAGCCTATACTTAAGTATTTCGAAATTACATGGGCCTGGCCCAATAATAAGGTGACGCAGCACCTAGAATAGCCTATGGACGAATATTATGAAGTGGCATCTTGTATATTTCGTCCAAAGCTTCATGCACTCCTTATGGTAGCTTCAAAGTCCTGAAATCATCACTTGTAACTCCGTTCTTGATCCCCTTGCGCATGCCATCAACTCCATGCGTGTTCTTGCTCCAATGTTCATCCTTCTCCAAGCTAGGCCCTTCATTTGTAAGCAAAACAAATGTATCCAATTTAGGCAGCATCATATTCTCATGAACATTAGAATCATTACCAAGAAACGAAAGTACCTGGTAATTTAATTGGCGTGCGCGAGCTCTAGTAATTGGTCCCATATATGTAACAGTAGGGGCTGTGGGTGTAACAATGGTATTGATGTCCTCATCATCCTCCCCTTCTTGAAATGAAGTCGTCCTCGACGGAAGCTCATCTTCCTCACCCAAATAAGGCTTCAAATCTGCAATGTTAAAAGTGGGACTAACCCCAAAATCTGCAGGTAGCTCAAGTTTATATGCATTATCATTTATTTTCTCTAACACCTTAAAAGGACCATCAGCACGTGGCATTAGCTTTGATTTGCGCAAATTAGGAAATCTATCTTTACGCAAATGTAACCAAACAAGATCTCCAGGTGCAAACACAACATGTTTTCTACCCTTATCTCCAGCAAGTTTATATTTAGCATTCATACGCTCAATGTTTTCCTTAGTTAACTCATGCATTTTTAAAATTAATTCAGAACGTTCTTTAGCATCAAAATTAACCTTCTCCGAAGATGGAAGAGGCAATAAATCAATAGGTGCACGAGGTAGGAAACCATACACAATTTCAAAAGGGCACATCTTAGTAGTAGAATGCAATGAACGATTATAAGCAAATTCAATATGAGGCAAGCATTCTTCCCACATTTTCTTATTATTCTTCAAAACAGCCCTAAGCATAGTAGACAATGTTCTATTGACTACTTCAGTTTGTCCATCAGTTTGGGGATGACAAGTAGTACTAAAAAGCAATTTAGTCCCCAACTTAGCCCATAAACATCTCCAAAAGTGGCTAAGAAATTTAGTATCACGGTCTGAAACAATAGTATTTGGCACACCATGCAAGTTTAATAATTTCATGAAAGAACAAATCAGCAACATTAACAGCATCATCGCTTTTATGACATGGTATAAAGTGTGCCATTTTCGAGAATCTATCCACGACAACAAATATGCTATCCCTCCCCTTCTTTGTTCGAGGTAAACCTAAAACAAAGTCCATAGATATATCCTCCCAAGGAACACTAGGCACAGGCAAAGGCATATATAAACCATGAGGATTGAGTCGTGACTTAGCTTTTTGACATGTAGTGCAGCGAGCAATAAAACGCTCAACATCCCGTCGCATCTTTGGCCAAAAGAAATGTGTAGCAAGTACGTCCTCCGCCTTCTTCATGCCAAAGTGTCCCATTAGTCCTCGCCCATGCGCCTCCTGCAACAACAAAAGACGAACGGAGCTAGCTGGAATGCATAGCTTGTTAGAACGAAACACAAATCCATCATTAACGCATTTAACTTGTTCCATGTTCTACCTTCTTTACAATTCTGCAATACATCACTAAATTCAGCATCATGCACATATTGATCTTTGATGGTCTCCAAACCAAATATCCTAAAGTCAAGTTGTGAAAGCATAGTGATGCGGAGCATCCTACGGTCATCACCATATCAAGAGTCCGTTTGGCAAGTGACACGTGCGACCTCTACTTCTCATACATAAAGGTGAATCTTCTCCTTTACACGTGTTCACTTGACCCCTTTGAGGATGGTATACTACTTGACACTCCACTCGTGTGCATGCATAGGTATTGTCGGAGCTTCACGCACGACGAGGAGGAGTGCAAGCGCCAAGGAACGCCTACACCGTCCGCGAGGGAAGCATGGAAGCGAAGACGGAAGAAGAAGGACCTGCCCAGTCCAGAAAGGGCGGTACTACCGCCCAAAGCAAGCGGTACTACCGCTCAAGCGGATACTACCGCTCAAGCGGTACTATCACCAAAGCAAGCGGTACTACCGCTCAAGCGTGTACTACCGCCCATGAGTCCGCATACTACCGCCCTGCCATCTTGTAGCCGCTGGCCTTTGGCCTTGTATCCTCTCCCACTTACCCCTTCGTGGCTTAGACTATAAATAGACCACCTCCACCTCCTTTCTAGGGTTAGCAAAGTGATAGCTCATTTGTATGTGAGCTTTGCTCCTACCTATCTCTACTCTTGAGAGAGAGAGACCTACTCCATTGGAGGCCAAGACCTCCATCTAGGAGAAGATCCAGCGGGATATCATCAAGACCCCTTGTGGGAAGATCCATCTAGGATATCATCAAGACCTCCTCTTGGAGATGAACCTTACCTTGTATCTTTCCTTTGTTGTTCATGTACCTTGTGATCTTGTGTGTTTGATTGTCTAGTGGATGTGTGATTTGGACTTGTTCTTGAGTGTTTCCCCGTGTGATTTCTCTCCGTTCTTCCCCGTGTTCATCGTGTTCTCCGTAGGATCCCCTCCAAACGTGAAAGATCGACGAATTAGGGTTCCACCCTACATCATATGGTATCATGAGCCACGTTGATCACGTTTTTGGAGCCCCTACCCCGTGTTTTCTAGTTTGATTTTGTTGTTTCTGTCCTAAATCTGAAAATCCCCACCAAAAATAGCCCCAAATTTTTTTGTGATTTGTTGGTTTGATGATGTTTTGTTGATTTTGATCCATGGATTTGCTTGGTTTCAAGTGGATCTAGCATTCCCCCAAGTTTCCCCTCTTTCCATCCACGAAATCCATCAAATTTTGCCCCCGAAATCATCCATTTCCGCCCCAAAATCGCGCCCCGATTCGATCTGCGAAAAATCCCGTCACGAGCGGTACTACCGCCCTACAGAGCGGTACTACCGCTGAGAACCTCAAGCGGTACTACCGCCCCGCTAACGGTACTACCGCTAGGCCCTGTTTCAGCCGAAACAGTCGAAAAATCCCGACACGAGCGGTACTACCGCCCTCCCGAGCGGTACTACCGCCCTGGCCAGTTTCAGCTTTCCGAGTTTCACCGTTTTGCCCATAACTAATTCATCCGGAGTCCGTTTTTGACGTTCTTTAGCTCGTTTTGAAGCTATTGACATCCCGCATCCCACAAAAATACTAACAACATCATTTGACTCCATCATATTTTCTGAAATTTGGCATCTTTGCCTAGGGCTTCCACCACAACATCCGTGATAACCACCACCGACTTCCGCAACCTAACCCATTTTGTTCCTTATAGCATTAGTGGTTGTTTGAGTTGTGATTTGAGTCTCCTAAGGTGTTTAGGCTACTTAGGGACGGTTGCTTCTTCATCAACCACCACCACCGCCACCACTTCCACATAACCTTGCCCACCATACACTTCCGACAACCCAACTTAACCCAATTGTTGTTTGAGCTTTTTCGAGTTGTGGCTTGTGTTTCCTAAGGTGTTTCGGCTACTTAGGGACCGTGTGCTTCCAACTCTTACACCGTGTATAACCCATCATCCCACTTCCGCATTGCCTAGTGCAACACCACCACCGCTTTCCGCTACCACAATTTGACATTTGTCATTTGAGATTTTGAGTTTGCGGTTTTTCCGTTTCCTAAGGTGTTTCGGCTACTTAGGGACGAGTCTCCATCATCTTGGTATCTACACCAAGAACACCGCCACTCATCATCGCAAAGGACGGTAACCTCGACGACACCTTTGTATATTCCCTTGCAATTGCATTGTTAACCCCTAGCCCATTTTATGCTATTTGCCTATCGAGACTAGCCATTTGAGTATTGCCGCAACGTTACTTGTGCACATTAGTGGTCCATACCTTCCATTGCATACATACCATATCATATTGGTATCATATCATCCATTGTGCCTCAAGTTTGTTCCCGCATATACACAATTGCTATCTTGGTTTGTGCATTGTATAAAAGTGGCCATAGAAAAAAAAAGAGAAAAAGCTTTTAAGCAAAAAGAGAGCAAAGAGCTCGTGAGCAAGTGCCATTGCATCATACCCCATTGCACATAAGATTGTCAAATCTACATCATATGATATCATGCTTGAGAGAAACACCGGGAACCATACATACATAGCATACTTGGGATAGAAAGAATATCCATTTTGCATCTTATAGGTTGTGCACAAGTGTCGTATCCGCCTATTGAGCAATCGTGCTAGCGTCTCTCTTGAGTTGTGCAACACGAGCGTTTTCCGTGGATTCCACATTTTGTGCTCATTCCTTGGTTGCACGACCCCATTTATCTATCCTTGTGTGTGTTTCCGTGTATCTTTCATTGCTATTGGTCCATTTGTTTCACTTGCGAATTTGTGAATCTTTTTCAACATTATTGACTCTTGCTAACATTTTGCATCAAATTTTTGTGCCACTATCCTCACCGAGCTCTACCATAAGCCTTTACTTGTAGGTGTGAGTGAACAAGTCCGGTACCAATTCCACTATTCTTTCATCTCACATTGAGTGACACGGATACATCCTCAACTTTGGGAAAAGGTAACTTGGTATTGTTTATCTCATTTCCTACTCACCTCTACTCGAGTCTTGTGATGGATAGGCAAGGCATTTCACTTTCGGTCTACAACAACAACGACGAGTTCGATGCCATGAACAACAACTACGACGCCAAGATGGACATGCGCATGGAGGAGATCAAGGCCCTCATCAAGTCCTACAAGCGATCTTCCTCATCTTGAGAAGACGCCAAGAGCACATCCTTCCGAGCTACCACCTCCGCAAGATCACATCGGCATCGACACCATCAACAACAAGAACGTGAAGGTCAAGAGCTCAACACCAACAACCGCCAACGACTTCACCATCTCCCTTGGCATCTTCGCCAAGCGACTTCAAGGCATCTTCGCCACGGACATATGGCATCTTCGCCAACAAGAACCTCAAGACTACACTCAAGAGAAGCTACCCAAGCTCAAGTCCGCGACTTCCACGAGCTACTACGACCTCGACACCGACCACAAGATTCCTTTCTATGGGACTCAAGAACCCGAGGAGTACCTCGAGTGGGAGCGTTTGATGGACGACTACCTCAAGTTACATCAAGTTCCTCCCGAAGATCAAGTGAAGTGCGCCACAAGAAACTTCCACGACTACGCATTGGCATGGTGGCTTCACACACCTTCGGAGTACTACGACATGAGTTGGCCCAAGACGAAGAAAGCTTTGCGGCGAGAGTTTGTACCTCCAACCTACATGGAACAACTTCGACGCCAATTGGAGAACACCACCCAAGGATCCAAGTCCATCGACAAGTACTTCAAGGAGATGATGATTGCCTTGCGACGAGCCGGCGTGGACGACCCCATTTCGATGAAGTTCCACTTCATGATGGGATTGCACAACGACATCTCCAAGACCATCGTCCTCAAGAACTACAAGTCCATCGACGACTACTACATTGGTGCTCTCAAGGCGGAACAAGAACTCATGAAGGCCAAGGCTTCTCCACCCCAAGCAAACTTCGCGGCGACCAAGCTCTACGACAAGCATGAGGCTAGTACCACCAAGATGTCCAAGCCCGACAAGCTCCAAGACGATGCTCCCAAGTGTGACTTCACCGCCATCCCTCTTTGTGGCATTGATGATGCCGAGTCTACTTTGACTCTTTTTCAAGATGGTGCGGCGATGAGTTCGACTACGGAGACCTTCAAGGACCAAGCTTTGGAGGCGAGCGACAAGGTGGCGAGCAAGGATGATGCTTCCATCTTTGGAGGCGAGAGTGATGATGTGCCATCTTCGGCCTTCATCTACGGCGACGGTGACGAGATGATCGAGCATGGGAATTTCCCTTCGGTCATGGAGGAGAGTGATGATGTGCCATCTTCGGCCTTCATCCACGACGACGACGACGAGATGGTTGAGCATGGGATCTTCCCTTCGACCACGGCGACGTATGATGACTTGAGTGACTTGTGCCACCATATTGAGAGTGAGAGTGACTTCACCACTAGCCCCATATATGATGAGTTGCCACAATTCCAATGTGAGGAGAGCCACAACCCCCACCACTTGAGTGAGATGAGTGACTCCACCATACGTGAGTTTGAGTGCACCTATTTTGAGGGAGTGAGTGAACCACCACATAGAGAGAGTGAGATAGTTGATAGGTCTCGTGAGGCCATTTGCATTTCTAACAACTTGACCTCTACCTCTATTGTGTCTTCTCATTTGGTGCTAGGTCCCATTTATGATGACGCGCCGATCCTCGACGACTTCGTCCTCTCTTTGGACAAGACGATGGCCATGGTGGAATATGATGCACCCCCCACATGGTTCAATCAAGATGAAGATGACCACCATTTGGTCTTTCCAACCTCACCTACACCACTTGAGTGGAATGACAAAGGTAACAAAGGTGATGGTGATGCTATAGTCCCACTAGTGGACTTTCTCGAGATTGATTGCTTGCATGATGTTGATCCACCTAGTACCTTGTTTCATTCTAGTATGATTTCCCATGTGATGATTTGCCCATTTATGATGAGTACGATGATTCTCATGTGGAGTCTATTAGTTGTGATGCCATGTTACATAGGATTTCTTGTGACAATTCTTTAGGTCACGTCATGTTTGATAATCCGCTTGACTTGTCATATGCTATGCATGAGATCAACCATATGTCTTATTTGCAATCTCTTCATAGTGACTATGCATATGCCATTAAAATAAACCCAATTTGCACATATGGCATAGATGACAAGCCCATGGTTATTGGCATTTGCTTTTCTTGTGATGATATTGATATGCTCCCTTTGCATCATTTATCTCATATGCCATGCCATGACCACCTAGCTTCAGATATGCATTGTTTTGGATGTTGTCCATTTTCTCCATATGATATTTCTGATATTGCTCATGAGGAGACCCCCATAGTTTCCTCATACATTTTAGGAGATTTTGATCCATCCCATCCATTGCATGATCCCAACACTTGTGTGCACCATATGCTCTCCATGAATAAACATGCTTTTGATGTGCCATATACTTGTTTGCTCAATTTGTGTCCCCATCATGTCATACATAACAACTATTCTTTCATGATGGATGACATGTTCATATACCATGCCTCAAATTTCTTTGAGCATTGCTTACCTTGTGCTAACTCACACGTGCACATACACATCATGATGGATGATGTGTACATTTACCACACACACAATTTCTTTCGTTCGTGTCTCTTTTGTGTAGGTACCCATGAATACTTGTCAACCTCGCAATCCCACGAGTTGACAAAACGAGCTCTTGAGAGCAATGACGATTTGGGATCCCGTGGACTATCCTTACCACCGTTCCCTTCGCGCAAGGACTACGCGCAACTCCTCTACTTGGCTCTCACACGGCTATGGGCCATTTACCACTTCTCACATTATGCTCATTTTACCGTGTTCACTTTGCATGCTATGCTTGCTTCTATGACTTTACCATGCAATTGTGACCCTTGCTTGCATCTACCCATGTTTCATCATTATGCTACTTCTATGTGTATTTGCATGCTTGGTAGAGATCCTTGTTGCTATTGCCATGCTTATCATGTGCCCCATGCTATTGTCCTCATATCTTGCTTTCATGCTTGTGCTATGACATGTGAATTGTTCAGGCCCACTATTTGCACCAATGACATGATTGCCATGACTTCCTCTAGTATGTTGCATCTTCGCACTACTAGCTTCCTTGACTTGATTGCTTTGATTGCTTGCTATGTTGCATCACCCATGTTCCACTACTTGCTTTCTTGGGTTGATGACATATATGCTCATGCCTATCACATGATACATCTTGATCATTGTCTCTTGTGTCATACTTGCTCATCTCATGCGGTTGATGACAACCATCTATATGCTTTACACATGATTCATATTGCTCCGTGTCATATAGCTCCATGTGTTGCCTCTCTCATGCTAGATTTGCCATGTATTGAGTGCAACAATGCTTATAGTCTTGCTCATGAGATTGCCCCCATAGCATTCTCACACATGTTTGGAGATTTTGACATATTCCTTGTGAAGCATGCTTGTATTATCTCTTTGCACCATATACCTAGTGCCATGAACATAGCCATTGTTGCATCATATTACTCATGCACTTGTGCTTCTAATGGTTATGTGCAAGAGAAGAGAACCATCATGATCGATGATGTGTTTGTCTACCATGTGCATACGTTCTTTGTTTTGTTGTGTGCATGTGTAGGATACTTGGACTTCGTGTCGACTTCCACTTCATGTGAGTTGACCATTCGAGCTCTTGAGAGCGAGCCTCATATATTCTACCACGACTCGCTTCTACACCGTATTTGCTTCCACTTCGGCATTGTGAAGAATGCACAAGGACACACTTTCAAGGTGACATCTTTCTTGAGCATGGATATTGCTTTGACTTGCCATTATCACATTCCCATGCATCATGATATATATGCCTTGTGTGTTGCATCCAATTCTTGGACTACTTGCTACTATCATATGGTTGGTTGCACCAATACCATTTCTTCACATATGCCATGTTCCTTTGCTTGTCAATTGATTCAGTTGATTGCCTCACACATGATGAACAATTGCTCTTTCTATTGTGTTGAGTGCCACACTATATTCACTACACCCTATGCACATTATGCTTGGATTGTCTTGCACTTGACACATATGTTTAGACATCTCATCTTATTTGGTGTTGTGAATGATTCATATGCCTACCATCGACCATTTGTCGAGCGCTTTATGCATGCTTGCTATGACCTTGAGGTGGATGCTTATTCTATTGTCACATATATTTGCATCTCTACCTCACATTTACATGATTGTCCCCATGATATCTTTGCTTGTGCTCAAATTATGTCCTTACATGCCATGTCACAATCCTTTGTCAAACCGTATGCTATGCTTGATGACAACACTTGTTTGGTGAATCACCTCTTGAATGCTTGGTTTTGCACTAATGCTAACCACATTTGTTTTTCCAAGTGTTTGTTGTCCTTGCTCATTTTGAAGGAATCCCAAGACGGTGCGACATTGGAGAGTGCCCATTGCGAGCTTGAAGATGACGAGTACTTGGTGAATGTCCAATTCTTCACGGCGAAGCCATCTCTTTCCCATGGTGATTTGGTTTTCGATCCGAGGTCGGATCTTTTCCAAGGGGGAGGGGATGATGCGGAGCATCCTACGGTCATCACCATATCAAGAGTCCGTTTGGCAAGTGACACGTGCGACCTCTACTTCTCATACATAAAGGTGAATCTTCTCCTTTACACGTGTTCACTTGACCCCTTTGAGGATGGTATACTACTTGACACTCCACTCGTGTGCATGCATAGGTATTGTCGGAGCTTCACGCACGACGAGGAGGAGTGCAAGCGCCAAGGAACGCCTACACCGTCCGCGAGGGAAGCATGGAAGCGAAGACGGAAGAAGAAGGACCTGCCCAGTCCAGAAAGGGCAGTACTACCGCCCAAAGCAAGCGGTACTACCGCTCAAGCGGTACTACTGCCCAAAGCAAGCGGTACTACCGCTTAAGCGGTACTACCGCCCATGAGTCCGGTACTACCGCCCTGCCTGTGCGCAGCCGCGGGCCTTTGGCCTTGTATCCCTCTCCCACTTACCGCTTCGTGGCTTAGACTATAAATAGACCACCTCCACCTCCTTTCTAGGGTTAGCAAAGTGATAGCTCATTTGTATGTGAGCTTTGCTCCTACCTATCTCTACTCTTGAGAGAGAGAGACCACTACTCCATTGGAGGCCAAGACCTCCATCTAGGAGAAGATCCCGGGATATCATCAAGACCCCTTGTGGGAAGATCCATCTAGGATATCATCAAGACCTCCTCTTGGAGATGAACCTTACCTTGTATCTTTCCCTTTGTTGTTCATGTACCTTGTGATCTTGTGTGTTTGATTGTCTAGTGGATGTGTGATTTGGACTTGTTCTTGAGTGTTTCCCCGTGTGATTTCTCTCCGTTCTTCCCGTGTTCATCGTGTTCTCCGTGAGGATCCCTCCAAACGTGAAAGATCGATTTAATTAGGGTTCCACCCTACATCACATAGTATAACGATGAGACAATGCATCAGCAATAACATTTTCTTTACCCTTCTTGTGTTTAATGACATAAGGGAAAGTCTCAATGAATTCAACCCATTTAGCATGTCTACGATTCAGTTTAGCTTGACTTTTAGTATGTTTCAAAGATTCATGATCAGAATGTATAACAAATTCTTTGGGCCATAAATAATGTTGCCATGTCTCTAAAGTCCGAGCAAGAGCATATAATTCTTTATCATAAGTAGAATAGTTCAAACTAGGCCCACTCAATTTTTCAGAAAAGTATGCAACCGGTTTGCCATCTTGTAATAACACACCTCCTAATCCAATTCCACTAGCATCACATTCAAGCTCAAAAGTCTTATTAAAATCAGGAAGTTGGAGTAAAGGAGCATGTGTCAACTTAGCTTTCAATACCGTGAAGGCTTCTTCCTGTGCGGTACCCCAAACAAAAGGCACATCCTTCTTTGTAAGCTCGTTGAGAGGTGCAGCAATGGTGCTGAAATCTCTCACAAAACGCCTATAGAAACCAGCGAGGCCAAGGAAACTCCACACTTGTGTGACCGTTTTGGGCTGTGCCAACTCTCAATAGCTTCAATCTTGGCTTTATCAACTTCAATTCCCTGTGGAGTAACAACATAGCCAAGAAAAGATACTCGGTCAGTGCAAAAGGTGCACTTCCCAAGGTTACCAAACAAACGTGCATCACGTAGAGCATTAAAAACAACACGTAAATGTTCCAAATGTTCTTCCAAAGATTTGCTATAAATCAGTATATCATCAAAATAGACTACCACAAATCGTCCAATGAAAGCACGTAAAACTTCGTTCATTAATCTCATGAAAGTACTAGGTGCATTAGCTAACCCAAAAGGCATGACTAACCACTCATATAATCCAAACTTAGTTTTAAATGTTGTTTTCCATTCATCTCCCAATTTCATACGAATTTGATGGTATCCACTACGCAAATCAACTTTGGAGAATATTGTAGAGCCACTCAATTCATCAAGCATATCATCTAGCCTAGGAATAGGGTGACAATAACGAATAGTAATATTATTAATGCCTCTACAATCAACACACATACGTGATGTACCATCCTTTTTCGGCACTAGAATAATAGGAACAGCACAAGGACTAAGGGATTCGCGTATAGAACCTTTGTCGAGCAGCTCCTGTACTGGAGGCATAATCTCCTTCGTCTCCTCTGGATTGGTACGGTATGGTGCACGGTTGGATAATGATGCACCGGGAATTAAATCAATTTGATGCTCAATCCCTCGAATAGGTGGAAATCTCGGTGGCACGTCTTGTGGAAAGACGTCAGCGAACTCCTGCAAAATGTTAGTGACAGCAGGTGGCAAAGAGGAAGGCACGTCCTCGAATGAAAATAATGCCTCTTTGCACACAAAAGCATAGCAAACAGATTTGCTAAAATCTAGCTCATCAATATCAGATTTGGTGGCAAGTAAACATGCACTTTTCAATTTAATTTCAGAAGCAACAGTAGATGGTTTATTATTAGGCTTCATGTGTTGCTCAAATTCTTTTGCCACAATCTGATTTTCACTCTTATTTTTCTCCAATTTTGCTTTATTAGATCTATTAATATCATCTTTCAAAATGGAATCAGGAGTCATAGGAAGCAAAGTAATATTTTTATCCCTATGAACAAGAGTATACTGATTGTTTCTACCATGGTGTACAGAATTTTTATCAAATTGCCATGGTCTACCAAGTAATAAGGAACATGCTTGCATAGGTACCACATCACAATCAACATAATCAACATATGTAGAGATACTAAAATGCACACGAACAGTACGTGTTACCTTAACCTTGCCGCTGTTGTTGAACCATTGGATGTAGTAAGGATGTGGATGTGGTCTTGTAGTGAGAGATAGCTTCTCCACCATCTCCATGCTAGCCAAGTTGTTGCAGCTCCCTCCATCTATGATGACACGAATAGAACGTTCCTTCACAACTCCCTTTGTATGGAACAAATTATGCCTCTGATTTTGCTCAGCTTGTGTAACCTGCACACTCAAAACACGTTGAGCAACTAAACATTCATACCTGTCAGCATCTTCAGCAGCCATGTATTGTGTCTCATGATCAGAACCATCTCCACCGTGTTCCTCATGTGTAATAAGAGCCAAAGTCTCCTCATCATAGTCACTAGCGGACTCATACCCACCATCCTCAGTAGCAATCATCACATGCTGAGATTTGCATTCTCTCGCAAAATGTCCACTTCCCTTACAACAACGACAAATAATATCACTTGTGTGCCCTGTTGACGCCATGGAAGAAGAAGAGCTCTGTGCAGGCCCGGCAGGTGTGCTCTTGGCAGATAGTGGTGGTTGTGCCTGCTTTCTTGTATCACGGTTGGAGGTGGCACCTGAAGGAGGTGATGGTGCAGTGGAAGTAGATGATGCATGTGGTGTCCATGATGAAGGTCGACCTGCAGAAAAGTTAGTGCGCGCCAATGCCTGTCGATCCTGCACTTCACGTTCAGCTTTACAAGCAAGATGGAATAAACGAGTGATATCTATAATACTATAATAGTTCATCCCCACTAACCTATTTAACTAGGCATGCAGCCTATCCACATCAGCATCCATTCACCTACTGCCACATCAGCACTAACCCTCCACTCCCTGCATGCATGAATCTCGTATACCGTAACACCCCGTGTATTGAAACTCTCGCTGGATCTCTCGATTCCCTTCTTGCGCATGGGTTACCTTTTTTCTCTTGCGCCTGGGCTGGCTGTATGAAGCATTTTTTAACCTAGGTTGTCCAGCCAAGTTGTGGGCTAAATTACCGCTTTGGACGTTCGATGCGCCCATGGGCTTTGCATCGCTGAGAGTTCATCTTCCCCACTGCGTACGTCCTTCCTGCAGCCGCCGCGGCCGCCGCGACGACCCACCCTCTCCCGGCCAATTGCTGGACTAACCGTCGTCGTTAGCCCTTCTGCGGTCCACAGATGTGCACTAACTCCAGCTTATCCGCTCATCTTCCCGTTCCCGCTATTATTGCCTCCACTACGTCTTCCACCCTTCTTGAGGGACACTCTGCCGGCCACAAATGCATATGAAACGGCCTCACGCACCACAACATTTAGAGTGGACTAGATGTGCCCAGAAGTTCAACAGTCTTCGCATACAATATATTCTCCCCTCGCCAGACCCTCGACGGCCTCATTCGCCATCCAGGCATCATCTATCACTCCATCCCTATTCTACGACGCGTTTAACTCCATGTAGTACTTCACCGGAGCTATGAGTTAATCAGAACCCATAGCCCCAAGAGCAACGACGACCTACTCCTCATGGGATCCTCTCGAACGACTACGAGTCTGCAGCTACAGACAGAACAGGCTGACCCAAATTCCAGCCAAGGTCGTTAGATCCACATGATGCATGGCCTGTTCATGGGACATCTTATACATGCACGCCTCCAAACATCACGGATTTGTGCATGCATTATACCATTACGATTTTGTTGTTGTTTGTTTTTGTAGATCCATACGCTCTCTGCTCTCAAATATGAAGTTTGGTAAGCTTTTCCTAGATTGCAGGCTCAAACTGAATTAGCAAACTTACAGCCGTTAGTGTGCTCTTTTTATGTTGAATCATCTATATGAATTTGATTAGATGGGATTAAATACCACCTCTAATTTTTGGCAATGCTGATACCCATGATCCATCTCTGGTGTTGTTTAGGTACTGTATTCTCACCTTCTGGATCTTTGTGCGTACGTCCAGGTTATAACCCCCCTCCACACACAAACAGAGACAAGGTGTGCTCTCTGGTTTAGTTTTCTGCATTTTTCTTCATCGAGATGACTACTCGTACCTCTCTCTCTCTCTCTCTCTCTCTCTCTCTCTCTCTCCCTCTCTCTCTCTCTCAAATCACGATCATGTACATCTTACTCATCATACTCGGTCAATATTTCTGTCTGCTCGCTGTACGCATGTGCCCCTGAATGTCTACTTATAGTCCTCTGTTAACACTTTCAGACCTTAAACATATGAAAACTACACACAGATTTTGTTGGCTGCGTTTCACATCTTACAGTTTATGTATATTCTCAATTAGGTAATGAAAATGCTCTGATAAAAGTTATTATTTTACTCTTCCTCGAATATCTCTGATGCAATTGGGCATGTTTTATGCAGTTTACCTATGATCATGTGAGTGCATATCGAAATCTTATCGTCAATTGATAGTATTCTATAACCTCCAACATATAAGTGGTGGCTCTCAACTACTGCTATATTATATTATCCTAAAAGGCATGTTATCATTGCCCTTCAAATTTTGTTAATATAATTCACGAAGTACCAATGTCGCTTTATTTATAAATAATTTCCAATCAAATAAAATGTTGTCCCTATGCATCAATATTTTATGCTGTGCATTTGAGAAGTAATTTTAAGCTTCAGTTATTATGTTGTCGACAATTTTTCTTTCATATAGCTCCAAAGTCAATCGTCTTCTTTGTATAATTGAAGGTGTATGTTTCAAATGTATAATTAAGTTCAATTACATTTACTTAGCTCCTTTTTAGAACAAGATTTGAATTTATAAACTTCCAGGGTTCAAGTTACAGTCCTCAACCACAGACTGTCTCGAGCATCGGGAACATCGACTATAGTTAGACAATCCCTTGCCTTCTAGCGAAGGCAGCCAACTCATGGGCCAAGACGTTGCTTTCTCTGTTGGCTGAAGCAATAGAGGCTGACGCAAAGGAACACATAAACTCTTTGACATCAGCTATGATTGGGAATGGCCCTGATCTATTTCAGTGAACCAGGTGGAGCCAATTCGAGACAACAACAGTCTGTCTCAATGCAAATTGGCCCTTATAAAATTCGTGCAGCTCTGAAGTCCCACAAAATGGCGATCGCCTGAGCTTCCATTTCTTTTTTACACATCAGTACAACACAACTAGGCAGGTAACAATTATATTTTTACTTTCAAGATATTTAGATATCTAAATATGATAACAAAATCATGAGGTGGCTGTTCGCCATTTATAGTACCTTCAGATGCCATTTATATTACCTTATTCCATTTCGCTTTGCGGTGTGCTAATAGTTTTTGCATCTCAATCCATCCGTATTAATCAACACATCCACAAGTTGAAATTACCCTAAATTCTTCTATAATATCCCAGCAACAGCGGGAATCATCTAGTTATTAAAATCCTTATAGTCTAGAATGGTCTGAATCTCTATTTAATCCACCCATAAAACGTGCAAGCATAGCTTCATTCTCCTCAACAATACCACATCTAATCAAGCCAGTTTGTAATTCCTGATAATATTCTTCTACAGAATTTTTTCCTTGTCTTAAGCGCTGCAATTTTTGAAGTAATTCACGTTGATAATATGGTGGAACCCAACGAGTACGCATAGCAGTTTTCCAAGCAGCCCAAGTAGTTGGAACAGGATATAATCTACAATGTTCAGACCACCAAACACATGCAAAGCTAGTGAAAGCACAAACAGCAGCAAGAACACGTCTCTCCTCAGGATATTGTAAACATGTAAATCGTTGTTCAGTTTCTAACTCCCAAGTAAGATATATATCAGGAACATATCTACCCTCAAATGGTGGAATATTCAATTTCAGTTTAGGGAGATGGTCATGATCTCGTACCTGAGGGGGAGCCCTAACATTGCCATTATTTGCATGTGGACGACCTGGTGGTTGTGGTGCTGGTGGTTGCACGTAGTTCTGATGTTGATCAACCTCATCCTCGTAATCTCCCACATAATCATCCTCCTCGGTACCAGCAGTAGCAGTAGCAGGAGCTAAAGAAGCACCAACAGCAGTAGCAGCGGCACCAGATTTTTGTCCTGGCTCAATAGGAACACGCTGAGCTCGTCCATACTGATTCGGAAGGGGGCGTAGTTGTTGTCGTTGCAGAGGTGCGATAGGTGCAGCCGGCGGTGGTTGTGGAAGACGCGCGAGCAATTCATTAAACTTGCTATCAATCTTTGTTTCAAACGTCTTCTCAATGCCATCTATCTTCTCCATGGCCTCGTCAAATCTGTTTAGCACATCTTGCACCTGTCCAATCATCATTTGCTGAAACTTATCATGTAGCTGTTTGTTCGTCAGGTTCTCCCAATCAGTCTCATCGGCTTGTGATCCTACCATGGTTAGCAGCAAATAGAAACACACAAGAATATGATCCTACAGACTACTAAGAAGTGGTGGTGGTGTATCACAAACCCGTCAAGCAAATCTCAAATTCTTACCAGTTCTTACCCAGCAGCAGGTGGTGATCGGCAACCGTTGTAGTCAAAACTCTCAAAGCTTGGATATAGCGATTACCAGGGAGAATCAAACGCACGACGTAGATGTATGTGGAGCTGGGAAGGCTTATAATATGGTAGCAAAAAGGTCAGCAATAATCAATTCAGAGATGCAAAGTTGAATAAACGCTCAACGACGGTACTGTGCTGGTCCTAGGCTAGACCGTGCTAGAGAGGCGAGCCTAGAACACTAACAAAATCACAGCGCTGCACGTAAACAAGGAAAAAGCACACTCTGAAATTTTTTTTTTCGCTCTTTTTTTTTGCGCTGCTTTTTTTTGCGCTGCTCTTTTTTTTTCGACTGCCTGGACCCAAAAATTGGAAACGGGTCAAAATAAACTTTCTATAACGGCGACTGTCTCAATACGCTTCGAAACACCTAAAAATAGGATAGCCAGAAATTTTTTTGTCCCGTGCGTTTTGTGAAAATTTTGGGCCTAAACGGAGGGTGGTTTCCGGAATCTTTTTTTTTTGGAAACCAACCTCTTCTACGGACGGCAAAAGATTGGTGGAATTCGGAACCTACTCAGACAAGGAAACACGAATCGGAAATCAGATGGATCCCGAAAACAAATCTAATATGCAAGGAACTCGGATTGGTGGTGGATATATGGTGGTGGTATATGGCAACGTTGGTGGTATATGGCAACGGTGGAGGTATATTGCAGCGGTCGTGGTATATGGATACGGATTCGAAGCGGTGGCGGATAAGCGGTGGTGGTAGATGGCAGGGGCGATGACGATGGTGCGGCGGCGGCGTGACAACTTATGACCAGAACACGAAACTCTAAATGACTAGACTCTAAGACCAGCAACTAGACACGACGATGCAACTGCAAATTCAACAACGCAAATACAGAAAAGATTATGCAAAGGCTCAGATTGGTTCGGATATGATGACCTAACCCTAAATTTTTTTTGGCTTTTTCGTGGACTGTAGGTATGAAGAACAGACTCGATATAACTACGAAAAACTGTAAAATCTCACCGAGCAACCTGGAAATCTGATACCACTTGATAGAGGCCGTCTTTCGATGAGATGGTGGATTTCGCTTTGGTGGAAGTCGACTTTGACGATCCGACTACGAACGTGCGAGGACGTCGCGCCTTAGCAATCGCTAAACCATCTCCGAGAGGTTATTGACCACGCCGGAGCACGATCAACCTGACCACAAGGGTCTATTTCCTGCGAGCAAACGAAGAACAAGAAAGAAACTAAGATTGCAATCTGGATATTGCGAATATAAGATGAAAGCTTTATTGATCAAGGTGGGGTTCTGTGACGCCTTTGTCTGGTCGTTGAACACACACGAAGTACGCGAAGTTGCAGCTATGGCGAACTTTTAATCTAAACAAAACCCAAAGTCTAAACGACGCCCTAAGGGCTGTATATATGGGGGAAAAGGAGGGAATTTCGTGGCCCTTGAGGGTGGGGTCCGAAACCAACCCTAACTCTTGTTTCCCCACACATACGGACTCTAAAAATAGCCTATACTTAAGTATTTCGAAATTACATGGGCCTGGCCAAATAATAAGGTGACGCAGCACCTAGAATAGCCTATGGACGAATATTATGAAGTGGCATCTTGTATATTTCGTCCAAGGCTTCATGCACTCCTTATGGTGGCTTCAAAGTCCTGAAATCATCACTTGTAACTCCGTCTTGATCCTTAGCATGCCATCAACTCCATGCGTGTTCTTGCTCCAATGTTCATCCTTCTCCAAGCTAGGCCCTTCATTTGTAAGCAAAACAAATGTATCCAATTTAGGCAGCATCATATTCTCATGAACATTAGAATCATTACCAAGAAACGAAAGTACTGTAATTTAATTGGCGTCTTGTGAGCTCTAGTAATTGGTCCGTATATGGAACAAGAGGGGCTGTGGGTGTAACAATGGTATTGATGTCCTCATCATTGATCCCCTTGGGCATGCCATCAACTCCATGTGTGTTCTTGCTCCAATGTTCATCCTTCTCCAAGCTAGGCACTTCATTTGTAAGCAAAACAAATGTATCCAATTTAGGCAGCATCATATTCTCATGAACATTAGAATCATTACCAAGAAACAAAAGTACCTGGTAATTTAATTGGCGTGCGCGAGCTCTAGTAATTGGTCCCGTATATGTAACAGTAGGGGATGTGGGTGTAACAATGGTATTGATGTCCTCATCAAAGGTACATTCGTCCCTACCAGGGGGGCTAATGTCTATAAGCAACATAATCTCTCGAATTTCCTTCAAAAGGAAGTGCCAATGGGTTCAAAAACTTGTCTGAAAAACAGCGACGAATGATGTTCTTTGACTTTCAGGGCCAAAAAGTCCTGCTTAAGGCCGTATTTGAGGGCACTCCGGGCCTCCTGGCGCAAGCGGGGAGTATTTTCTGGATTCACAGCGCCGCCATGAAAGCAGTTTGAGTACATGTGGGTCCGACACGGACTCCGAATGACAAAATTATGACCGTTTTAGTGAACATCTCTCCATTCTATGGTAGTCCTTGAAAGTACTTCATTTTCTCGTGCGCTTTTTGCCTAATTGCCCCAAAATTTCTTGTCCTCCATAGAGGAGATATCGGTTCCACATATATATCGACCGATGCCAGGAATGCCCTTTTGTTCCTGGCTTTCACGCGCGTGAGTTACAGCATGCCATCTGGCGAAAACAAGGAGAATAAGGCATATAGCCGTTGTATTTTCTTCAATTTACGGCCAAATGAGATTGCCCGGATCATAGAGCATCTGCAGAAAGGTACATTTGTCCCTACCAGGGGGGCTAATGTCGATAAGCAACATAATCTCTTGAATTCCCTTCAAAAGGAAGTGCCAATGGGTTCAGAAACTTGTGTGAAAAACGGCGACGAATGATGTTCTTTGGCTTTTTGGGCCAAAAAGTCCTGCTTAAGGCCATATTTGAGGGCACTCCGGGCCTCCTTGCGCAAGCGGGGAGTATTTTCTTGATTTGCACGCTCGCCGTGAGCTCTTTGAGTACTTGTGGGTCCGACACGGACTCCGAATGACAAAATTATGACCGTTTTAGTGAACATCTCTCCATTCTATCGCAGTCCTTGAAAGTACTTCATTTTCTCGTGCGCTTTTTGCCTGATTGCCCCAAAATTTCTTGTCCTCTATAGAGGAGATATCGTTTCACATATATATTGATTGATGCTAGGAATGCCCTTTTGTTCCTGGCTTTCACGCGCGTGAGTTACAGCATGCCATCCGGCGAAAACAAGGAGAATAAGGCATATAGTCGCTGGATTTTCTTCAATTTACGGCCAAATGAGATTGCCCGGATCATAGAGCATCTGCAAAAAGGTACGTTTGTCCCTACCAGGGGGGCTAATGTCTATAAGCAACATAATCTCTCAATTTCCTTCAAAAGGAAGTGCCAATGGGTTCTAAACTTGTCTCGAAAAACAGCGACGAATGATGTTCTTTGACTTTCAGGGCCAAAAAGTCCTGCTTAAGGCCGTATTTGAGGGCACTCCGGCCTCCTGGCGCAAGCTGGGAGTATTTTCTGGATTTCACACTCGCCGCAAGCAGTTTGAGTACTTGTGGGTCCGACACGGACTCCGAATGACAAAATTATGACCGCTTTAGTGAACATCTCTCCATTCTATGGCAGTCCTTAAAAGAACTTCATTTTCTCGTGCGCTTTTTGCCCGATTGCCCCAAAATTTCTTGTCGTCATTTGCTGAAATTTATCATGTAGCTGTTTGTTACGTCAGAGTTCTCCCAATCAGTCTCATCGACATGAAGATCCTACCATGGTTAGCAGCAAATAGAAACACACAAGAATATGATCCTACGGGTCTACTAAAGTGGTGGTGGTGTATCACAAACCCGTCAAGCAAATCTCAAATTCTTACAGTTCTTGTGGCCAGCGGTGATACGTAACCGTTGTAGTCAAAACTCTCAAAGCTTGAATGAAGCGATTACCAGGAGAGAGTCAACGCATACGGCGTAGAATGTATGGAGCTGGGAAGGATTATAATATGGTAGCAAAAAGGGTCAGCAACAATCAATTCGAGAGATGCAAAGTTGAATAAGCGCTCAGCAGCCAGTCTTGTCTTTGGTCCTAGGCTAGACTGTGCTAGAGGCGAGCCTAGAACACCTACAAAATCACGGTAGCGACCGTAAACAAGGGAGGAGCACACTCTGAATTTTTTTCGCTCTTTTTTTGGCGCTGCTTTTTTTTCTTGAAAAATCACTATAATGGCGAGTGTCTCAAAACTCTTCCCAGGTCAAGCCCCATCGGGATGGGCACGAAATTTTTCGACCAAATTTTTTTTTCTGCTGCTGGACCCAAAAAACTGGAAAGCAGGTCAAAAAACTTCTACTCTTGGCGATGTCTCAATATGCTTAGAAACACCTAAAAATAGGATAGCCAGAATTTTTTTTGTCAAGTGCGTTTTCGGAAAATTTTGGGCCTAAACGGAGGGTGGTTTCCAGACTCTTCTACGGACAGCAAAAGATTGCTGGAATCCGAAACCTACTCAGACAGAAACATGAATCGGGATTAGATGGATCGAAAACAAACCTAATATGCAAGGAACTCCGGATTGGTGGTAATTGGATATATGGTGGTTTGTATATGGCAGCAGTGGTTGTATATGACAGCGGTGGTGGTATGGATCTGATTGAAGCGGTGGCGGATAAGCGGTGGTGGTAGATGGCAGGGGCGATGATGATGGAGTGCGGCGGCGTGACAACCTATGACCAGAAGTCGAAACTCTAAAAGACTAGACTCTAAGACCAGCAACTAGACACGACAATGCAACATAAATTCAACAACATAAATCTGAAAAAGATTATGCAAAGGCTCCAGATTGGTTCGGATATGATGAACTAACCCTAATTTTTTTGTGGCTTTTTCATGGACTGTAGGTATGAAAGAACGAGACTCGATCTAAACTACAAGCTGAAAAATCTCACGAGCAACCTGGAAATCTGATACCCACTTGATAGAGGCAAAGGTGTCCGATCTTTCGATGAGATGATGGATATCGCTTTGGTGGAAGTCGACTTTGGTGATCCGACTACGACCGTCTGCGAGGGACGTCGGCATATAATCGCTAAACCAACTCCGAGAGGTTATTGACCACGCGAACCACGATCAACCTGACCACGGGGTATGTTTCCTGCGAGCAAGCGAAGAACAAGCAAGAAACTGAGATTGCAATCTGGATATTGCGAATATAAGATGAAAGCTTTATTTATCAAGGTGGGGTTCTAGAGGCGTCTTTGTCTGGTGATTGAACACAAGCGAAATGCAGAAGTTGCAGCTGCTATGCGAACTTTAATCTAAACAAAACCCGAAGTCTACTTGATGCCCTAAGGGCTGTATATATGGGGGAAAAGGAGGAAATTTCGTGGCCCTTGAGGGTGGGGTCCGAAACCAACCCTAACTCTTGTTTCCCACATGTATGGACTCTAAAATAGCCTATACTTAAGTATTTCGAAATTACATGGGCCTGGCCCAATAATAAGATGACGTAACACCTAGAATAGCCTATGGACAAATATTATGAACTGGCATCTTGTATATTTCGTCAAAGGCTTCCATGCACTCCTTATGGTGGCTTCAAAGTCCTGAAATCATCACTTGTAACTCCGTTCTTGATTGATAGAGGCAAAGGTGTCCCGTCTTCGATGAGATGGTGGATTTACGCTTTGGTGGAAGTAAACTTTGGCGATCCGACTCTGAGCGTCACGAGGCGTCGGCGCTTTGCAGTCGCTAAACCAACTCCGAGAGGTTATTGACCACGCCGAACACGATCAACCTGACCACGAGGGTCTATTTCCTGCGAGCAAGCGAAGAACAAGCAGAAAACTGAGATTGCAATCTGGATATGCGAATATAAGATGAAAGCTTTATTGATCAAGGTGGGGTTACATGTGGCGCCTTTGTCACAGTCGTTGAACACAAAGCGAAATGCTGGAAGTTGCAGCTATGGCGAACTTTTAATCTAAACAAAACCAAAAAGTCTAAACAACGCCCTAAGGGCTGTATATATGGGGAAAAGGAGGAATTTCGTGGCCCTTGAGGGTGGGGTCGAAACCAACCCTAACTCTTGTTTCCCCACACATCTGAGACTCTAAAATAGCCTATACTTAAGTATTTCGAAATTACATGGGCCTGGCCCAATAATAAGGTGGCTTAACACCTAGAATAGCCTATGGATGAATATTATGAAGTGGCATCTTGTATATTTCGTCAAAGGTTTCATGCACTCCTTATGGTGGCTTCAAAGTCACTGAAATCATCACTTGTAACTCCGTTCTTGATTGATAGAGGCAAAGGTGTCCCGTCTTTAGATGAGATGGTGGATTTCGCTTTGGTGGAAGTCGACTTTGACGATCCGACTCTACGAGCGTGCGAGGACATCGCGCTTTAGCAATCGCTAAACCAACTCCGAGGTTATTGACCACGCCGGAACACGATCAACCTGACCGGGGTCTATTTCCTGCGAGCAAGCGAAGAACAAGCAGAAACTGAGATTGCAATCTGGATATTGCGAATATAAGATGAAAGCTTTATTGATCAAGGTGGGGTTCTGTGATGCCTTTATGCGGTGGTTGAACACAAGCGAAATACGAAGTTGCAGCTATGGCGAACTTTTAATCTAAACAAAACCCAAAGTCTAAGCGATGCCCTAAGGGCTGTGTATATATGGGGAAAATGAGAATTTCGTGGCCCTTGAGGTGGGGTCGAAACCAACCCTAACTCTTGTTTCCCCACACATACGGACTCTAAAAATAGCCTATACTTAAGTATTTCGAAATTACATGGGCCTGGCCCAATAATAAGGTGACAGCACTTCAGAATAGCCTATGGACTGAATATTATGAAGATGGCATCTTGTATATTTCGTCCAAAGCTTCATCACTCCTTATGGTAGCTTCAAAGTCCTGAAATCATCACTTGTAACTCCGTTCTTGATCCCTTAGCATGCCATCAACTCCATCGTGTTCTTGCTCCAATGTTCATCCTTCTCCAAGCTAGGCCCTTCATTTGTAAGCAAAACAAATGTATCCAATTTAAGCAGCATCATATTCTCATGAACATTAGAATCATTACCAAGCGAAAGTACCTGGTAATTTAATTGGCGTCTTGGGAGCTCTAGTAATTGGTCCGTATATGTAACAGTAGGGGCTGTGGGTGTAACAATGGTATTGATGTCCTCATCATCCTCCCTTCTTGAAATGAAGTCGTCCTCGTGAGCTCATCTTCCTCACCCAAATAAGGCTTCAAATCTGCAATGTTAAAAGTGGGACTAACCCCAAAATCTGCAGGTAGCTCAAGTTTATATGCATTATCATTTATTTTCTCTAACACCTTAAAGGACCATCAGCCACGTGGCATTAGCTTTGATTTGTAAATTAGAAATCTATCTTTACGCAAATGTAACCAAACAAGATCTCCAGGTGCAAACACAACATGTTTTCTACCCTTATCTCCAGCAAGTTTATATTTAGCATTCATCGCTCAATGTTTTCCTTAGTTAACTCATGCATTTTTAAAATTAATTCAGCGTTCTTTAGCATCAAAATTAACCTTCTCCGAAGATGGAAGAGGCAATAAATCAATAGGTGCACGAGGTAGGAAACCATACACAATTTCAAAGGGCACATCTTAGTAGTAGAATGCAATGAACGATTATAAGCAAATTCAATATGAGGCAAGCATTCTTCCCACATTTTCTTATTATTCTTCAAAACAGCCCTAAGCATAGTAGACAATGTTCTATTGACTACTTCAGTTTGTCCATCAGTTTGGGGATGACAAGTAGTACTAAAAAGCAATTTAGTCCCCAACTTAGCCCATAAACATCTCCAAAAGTGGCTAAGAAATTTAGTATCACGGTCTGAAACAATAGTATTTGGCACACCATGCAAGCGAATAATTTCATGAAAGAACAAATCAGCAACATTAACAGCATCATCGCTTTTATGACATGGTATAAAGTGTGCCATTTTCGAGAATCTATCCACGACAACAAATATGCTATCCCTCCCCTTCTTTGTTCGAGGTAAACCTAAAACAAAGTCCATAGATATATCCTCCCAAGGAACACTAGGCACAGGCAAAGGCATATATAAACCATGAGGATTGAGTCGTGACTTAGCTTTTTGACATGTAGTGCAGCGAGCGAGCAATAAAACGCTCAACATCCCGTCGCATCTTTGGCCAAAAGAAATGTGTGTAGCAAAATCGTCCTCCGTCTTCTTCATGCCAAAGTGTCCCATTAGTCCTCGTCCATCGCCTCCTGCAACAACAAAAGGCGAAGCGGAGCTAGCTGGAATGCATAGCTTGTTAGAAGCAAACACAAATCCATCATTAACGTGAACTTGTTCCATGTTCTACCTTCTTTACAATTCTGCAATACATCACTAAATTCAGCATCATGCATATTGATCTTTGATGGTCTCCAAACCAAATATCCTAAAGTCAAGTTGTGAAAGCATAGTGATCTGCGAGGCATCCTCGGTCATCACCATATCAAGAGTCCGTTTGGCAAGTGACCGTCACACGACCTCTACTTCTCATACATAAGGTGAATCTTCTCCTTTACGTGTTCACTTGACCCCTTTGAGGATGGTATACTACTTGACTCCACTCGTGTGCATGCATAGGTATTGTCGGAGCTTCACGCCTGACGAGGAGGTCTGGCGCCAAAAACGCCTACACCGTCGCGAGAAGCATGGGCGAAGCGGAAGAAGGACCTGCCCAGTCCAGAAAGGCGGTACTACCGCCCAAAGCAAGCGGTACTACCGCTCCGTGATACTACCGCTCAAAGCGTACTACCGCCCAAAGCAATGGTACTACCGCTCAAGCGTCTACCGCCCATGAGTCGTACTACCGCCCTGCCTGTCTTGCGCCAGCAGCCTTTGGCCTTGTATCCTCTCCCACTTACCCCGTGGCTTAGACTATAAATAGACCACCTCCACCTCCTTTCTAGGGTTAGCAAGTGATAGCTCATTTGTATGTGAGCTTTGCTCTACCTATCTCTACTCTTGAGAGAGAGAGACCACTACTCCATTGGAGGCCAAGACCTCCATCTAGGAGAAGATCCAGCGGGATATCATCAAGACCCCTTGTGGGAAGATCCATCTAGGATATCATCAAGACCTCCTCTTGGAGATGAACCTTACCTTGTATCTTTCCTTTGTTGTTCATGTACCTTGTGATCTTGTGTGTTTGATTGTCTAGTGGATGTGTGATTTGGACTTGTTCTTGAGTGTTTCCCCGTGTGATTTCTCTCCGTTCTTCCCCGTGTTCATCGTGTTCTCCGTAGGATCCCCTCCAAACGTGAAAGATCGACGAATTAGGGTTCCACCCTACATCATATGGTATCATGAGCCACGTTGATCACGTTTTTGGAGCCCCTACCCCGTGTTTTCTAGTTTGATTTTGTTGTTTCTGTCCTAAATCTGAAAATCCCCACCAAAAATAGCCCCAAATTTTTTTGTGATTTGTTGGTTTGATGATGTTTTGTTGATTTTGATCCATGGATTTGCTTGGTTTCAAGTGGATCTAGCATTCCCCAAGTTTCCTCTTTCCATCCACGAAATCCATCAAATTTTGCCCGAAATCATCCATTTCGCGCCCAAATCGGCCCGATTCGATCTGCGAAAAATCCGTCACTGGCGGTACTACCGCCCTACAGAGCATACTACTGCTGAGAACCTCAAGCGGTACTACCGCCCGCTTAACGGTACTACCGCTAGGCCCTGTTTCAGCGAAACAGTCGAAAAATCCGACACGAGCGGTACTACCGCCCTCCCGAGCAGTACTACCGCCCTGGCCATTTCAGCTTTCCGAGTTTCACCGTTTTGCCCATAACTAATTCATCCGAGTCCGTTTTTGACGTTCTTTAGCTCGTTTTGAAGCTATTGACATCCCATCCCACAAAAATACTAACAACATCATTTGACTCCATCATATTTTCTGAAATTTGGCATCTTTGCCTAGGGCTTCCACCACAACATCCGCATAACCACCACCGACTTCATAACCTAACCCATTTTGTTCCTTATAGCATTAGTGGTTGTTTGAGTTGTGATTTGAGTCTCCTAAGGTGTTTAGGCTACTTAGGGACGGTTGCTTCTTCATCAACCACCACCCACCACTTCCACATAACCTTGCCCACCATACACTTCCGACAACCCAACTTAACCCAATTGTTGTTTGAGCTTTTTGAGTTGTGGCTTGTGTTTCCTAAGGTGTTTGACTACTTAGGGACCGTGTGCTTCAACTCTTACACCGTGTATAACCCATCATCCCTTCCGCATTGCCTAGTTACCACCACCACGCTTTCCGCTACCACAATTTGACATTTGTCATTTGAGATTTTGAGTTTGCGGTTTTCCGTTTCCTAAGGTGTTTGGCTACTTAGGACGAGTCTCCATCATCTTGGTATCTACACCAAGAACACGCCCTCATCATCATAAAGGGCGGTAACCTCGTGACACCTTTGTATATTCCTTACAATTGCATTGTTAACCCCTAGCCCATTTTGCGTTACTTGCCTATCGAGACTAGCCATTTGAGTATTGCCGCAGCGTTACTTGTGCACATTAGTGGTCCATACCTTCCATTGCATACATACCATATCATATTGGTATCATATCATCCATTGTGCCTCAAGTTTGTTCCGCATATACACAATTGCTATCTTGGTTTGTGCATTGTATAAAAGTGGCCATAGAAAAAAAAGAGAAAAAGCTTTTAAGCAAAAAGAGCAAAGAGCTCGTGAGCAAGTGCCATTGCATCATACCCCATTGCACATAAGATTGTCAAATCTACATCATATGATATCATGCTTGAGAGAAACACGGGAACCATACATACATAGCATACTTGGGATAGAAAGAATATCCATTTTGCATCTTATAGGTTGTGCACAAGTGTAAGTATCCGCCTATTGAGCAATCGTGCTAGCGTCTCTCTTGAGTTGTGCAACACGGCGTTTTCCGTGGATTCCACATTTGTGCTCATTCCTTGGTTGCACGACCCCATTTATCTATCCTTGTGTGTGTTTCCGTGTATCTTTCATTGCTATTGGTCCATTTGTTTCACTTGAATTTGTGAATCTTTTTCAACATTATTGACTCTTGCTAACATTTTGCATCAAATTTTTGTGCCACTATCCTCACGAGCTCTACCATAAGCCTTTACTTGTAGGTGTGAGTGAACAAGTCCAGTACCAATTCCACTATTCTTTCATCTCACATTGAGTGACACGGGATACATCCTCAACTTTGGGAAAAGGTAACTTGGTATTGTTTATCTCATTTCCTACTCACCTCTACTCGAGTCTTGTGATGGATAGGCAAGGCATTTCACTTCGGTCTACAACAACAACACGAGTTCGATGCCATGAACAACAACTCGGCGCCAAGATGGACATGCGCATGGAGGAGATCAAGGCCCTCATCAAGTCCTACAAGCGATCTTCCTCATCTTGAGAAGGCGCTCAAGAGCACATCCTTCGAGCTACCACCTCCGGCAAGATCACATCGGCATCGACACCATCAACAACAAGAGCGTGAAGGTCAAGAGCTCAACACCAACAACCGCTCAGCGACTTCACCATCTCCTTGGCATCTTCGCCAGCGACTTCAAAGGCATCTTAAGCCTACGGACATATGGCATCTTCGCCAACAAGAACCTCAAGACTACACTCAAGAGAAGCTACCCAAGCTCAAGTCCATGACTTCCACGAGCTACTACGACCTCGACACCGACCACAAGATTCCTTTCTATGGGACTCAAGAACCGAGTACCTCGAGTGGGGCGTTTGATGGGCGACTACCTCAAGTTACATCAAGTTCCTCCGAAGATCAAGTGAAGTGCGCATACAAGAAACTTCCACGACTACGCATTGGCATGGTGGCTTCACACACTTGAATACTACGACATGAGTTGGCCCAAGGCGAAGAAAGCTTTGCGGCGAGTTTGTACCTCCAACCTACATGGAACAACCGGCGCCAATTGGAGAACACCACCCAGGATCCAAGTCCATCGACAAGTACTTCAAGGAGATGATGATTGCCTTCGCGACGAGCAGCGTGGGCGACCCCATTCGATGAAGTTCCACTTCATGATGGGATTACTGTGACATCTCCAAGACCATCGTCCTCAAGAACTACAAGTCCATCGGCGACTACTACATTGGTGCTCTCAAGGCGTGAACAAGAACTCATGAAGGCCAAGGCTTCTCCACCCCAAGCAAACTTGGCGGCGACCAAGCTCTCGACAAGCATGAGGCTAGTACCACCAAGATGTCCAAGCCCGACAAGCTCCAAGGCGATGCTCCCAAGTGTGACTTCACCGCCATCCCTCTTTGTGGCATTGATGATGCGAGTCTACTGACTCTTTTTCAAGATGGTGCGGCGATGAGTTCGACTACGGAGACCTTCAAGGACCAAGCTTTGGAGGCGGCGACAAGGTGGCGAGCAAGGATGATGCTTCCATCTTTGGGCGAGTGATGATGTGCCATCTTGGCCTTCATCTCTGGCGGACAGTGGCGAGATGATCGAGCATGGGAATTTCCCTTCGGTCATGGATGGAGAGTGATGATGTGCCATCTTGGCCTTCATCCGACGGCAGCAGCAGAGATGGTTGAGCATGGGATCTTCCCTTCGACCGCGGCGACGTGTGATGACTTGAGTGACTTGTGCCACCATATTGAGAGTGAGTGACTTCACCACTAGCCCCATATATGATGAGTTGCCACAATTCCAATGTGAGGAGAGCCACAACCCCACCACTTGAGTGAGATGGTGACTCCACCATCGTGAGTTTGAGTGCACCTATTTTGAGGGAGTGGTGAACCACCACATAGAGAGTGAGATAGTTGATAGGTCTCGTGAGGCCATTTGCATTTCTAACAACTTGACCTCTACCTCTATTGTGTCTTCTCATTTGGTGCTAGGTCCCATTTATGATGACGCGCCGATCCTCGACGACCGTCCTCTCTTTGGACAAGGCGATGGCCATGGTGGAATATGATGCACCCCCACATGGTTCAATCAAGATGAAGATGACCACCATTTGGTCTTTCCAACCTCACCTACACCACTTGAGTGGAATGACAAAGGTAACAAAGGTGATGGTGATGCTATAGTCCCACTAGTGGACTTTCTCGAGATTGATTGCTTGCATGATGTTGATCCACCTAGTACCTTGTTTCATTCTAGTATGATTTCCCCATGTGATGATTTGCCCATTTATGATGAGTACGATGATTCTCATGTGGAGTCTATTAGTTGTGATGCCATGTTACATAGGATTTCTTGTGACAATTCTTTAGGTCACGTCATGTTTGATAATCCGCTTGACTTGTCATATGCTATGCATGAGATCAACCATATGTCTTATTTGCAATCTCTTCATAGTGACTATGCATATGCCATTAAAATAAACCCAATTTGCACATATGGCATAGATGACAAGCCCATGGTTATTGGCATTTGCTTTTCTTGTGATGATATTGATATGCTCCCTTTGCATCATTTATCTCATATGCCATGCCATGACCACCTAGCTTCAGATATGCATTGTTTTGGATGTTGTCCATTTTCTCCATATGATATTTCTGATATTGCTCATGAGGAGACCCCATAGTTTCCTCATACATTTGGAGATTTTGATCCATCCCATCCATTGCATGATCCCAACACTTGTGTGCACCATATGCTCTCCATGAATAAACATGCTTTTGATGTGCCATATACTTGTTTGCTCAATTTGTGTCCCCATCATGTCATACATAACAACTATTCTTTCATGATGGATGACATGTTCATATACCATGCCTCAAATTTCTTTGAGCATTGCTTACCTTGTGCTAACTCACACGTGCACATACACATCATGATGGATGATGTGTACATTTACACACACACAATTTCTTTCGTTTGTGTCTCTTTTGTGTAGGTACCCATGAATACTTGTCAACCTCGCAATCCCACGAGTTGACAAAGCGAGCTCTTGAGAGCAATGACGATTTGGGATCCGTGGACTATCCTTACCACCGTTCCTTGGCGCAAGGACTACGCGCAACTCCTCTACTTGGCTCTCACTGCGGCTATGGGCCATTTACCACTTCTCACATTATGCTCATTTTACCGTGTTCACTTTGCATGCTATGCTTGCTTCTATGACTTTACCATGCAATTGTGACCCTTGCTTGCATCTACCCATGTTTCATCATTATGCTACTTCTATGTGTATTTGCATGCTTGGTAGAGATCCTTGTTGCTATTGCCATGCTTATCATGTGCCCCATGCTATTGTCCTCATATCTTGCTTTCATGCTTGTGCTATGACATGTGAATTGTTCAGGCCCACTATTTGCACCAATGACATGATTGCCATGACTTCCTCTAGTATGTTGCATCTTACACTACTAGCTTCCTTGACTTGATTGCTTTGATTGCTTGCTATGTTGCATCACCCATGTTCCACTACTTGCTTTCTTGGGTTGATGACATATATGCTCATGCCTATCACATGATACATCTTGATCATTGTCTCTTGTGTCATACTTGCTCATCTCATGCGGTTGATGACAACCATCTATATGCTTTACACATGATTCATATTGCTCCGTGTCATATAGCTCCATGTGTTGCCTCTCTCATGCTAGATTTGCCATGTATTGAGTGCAACAATGCTTATAGTCTTGCTCATGAGATTGCCCCATAGCATTCTCACACATGTTTGGAGATTTTGACATATTCCTTGTGAAGCATGCTTGTATTATCTCTTTGCACCATATACCTAGTGCCATGAACATAGCCATTGTTGCATCATATTACTCATGCACTTGTGCTTCTAATGGTTATGTGCAAGAGAGAGAGAACCATCATGATCGATGATGTGTTTGTCTACCATGTGCATCGTTCTTTGTTTTGTTGTGTGCATGTGTAGGATACTTGGACTTAGTGTCGACTTCCACTTCATGTGAGTTGACCATTCGAGCTCTTGAGAGCGAGCCTCATATATTCTACCACGACTCGCTTCTACACGTATTTGCTTCCACTTGGCATTGTGAAGAATGCACAAGGACACACTTTCAAGGTGACATCTTTCTTGAGCATGGATATTGCTTTGACTTGCCATTATCACATTCCCATGCATCATGATATATATGCCTTGTGTGTTGCATCAATTCTTGGACTACTTGCTACTATCATATGGTTGGTTGCACCAATACCATTTCTTCACATATGCCATGTTCCTTTGCTTGTCAATTGATTCAGTTGATTGCCTCACACATGATGAACAATTGCTCTTTCTATTGTGTTGAGTGCCACACTATATTCACTACACCCTATGCACATTATGCTTGGATTGTCTTGCACTTGACACATATGTTTAGACATCTCATCTTATTTGGTGTTGTGAATGATTCATATGCCTACCATCGACCATTTGTCGGCGCTTTATGCATGCTTGCTATGACCTTGAGGTGGATGCTTATTCTATTGTCACATATATTTGCATCTCTACCTCACATTTACATGATTGTCCCCATGATATCTTTGCTTGTGCTCAAATTATGTCCTTACATGCCATGTCACAATCCTTTGTCAAACCGTATGCTATGCTTGATGACAACACTTGTTTGGTGAATCACCTCTTGAATGCTTGGTTTTGCACTAATGCTAACCACATTTGTTTTCCAAGTGTTTGTTGTCCTTGCTCATTTGAAGGAATCCCAAGGCGGTGCGACATTGGAGAGTGCCCATTCTGAGCTTGAAGATGGCGAGTACTTGGTGAATGTCCAATTCTTCACGGTGAAGCCATCTCTTTCCATGGTGATTTGGTTTTCGATCCGAGGTCGGATCTTTTCCAAGGGGAGGGATGATGCGGAGCATCCTCGGTCATCACCATATCAAGAGTCCGTTTGGCAAGTGACACGTCGACCTCTACTTCTCATACATAAGGTGAATCTTCTCCTTTACCGTGTTCCTTGACCCCTTTGAGGATGGTATACTACTTGACACTCCACTCGTGTGCATGCATAGGTATTGTCAGACTTCACGCCACGGCGAGGAGGTCTGGCGCCAAGAACACCTACACCGTCGCGAGGAAGCATGGGCGAAGCGGAAGAAGAAGGACCTGCCAGTCGAGAAAGGCGAGTACTACGCCCAAAGCAAGCGGTACTACCGCTCAGCGGTACTACTGCCCAAAGCAAGCGGTACTACCGCTTAAGCGAGTACTACCGCCCATGAGTCGAGTACTACCGCCACTGCCTGTCGCAACCCTTGTGTGTGCCTTGGCCTTGTATCCCTCTCCCACTTACACCGTGGCTTAGACTATAAATAGACCACCTCCACCTCCTTTCTAGGGTTAGCAAAGTGATAGCTCATTTGTATGTGAGCTTTGCTCCTACCTATCTCTACTCTTGAGAGAGAGAGACCACTACTCCATTGGAGGCCAAGACCTCCATCTAGGAGAAGATCCATGGGATATCATCAAGACCCCTTGTGGGAAGATCCATCTAGGATATCATCAAGACCTCCTCTTGGAGATGAACCTTACCTTGTATCTTTCCCTTTGTTGTTCATGTACCTTGTGATCTTGTGTGTTTGATTGTCTAGTGGATGTGTGATTTGGACTTGTTCTTGAGTGTTTCCCCGTGTGATTTCTCTCCGTTCTTCCCCGTGTTCATCGTGTTCTCCGTAGGATCCCCTCCAAACGTGAAAGATCGACGAATTAGGGTTCCACCCTACATCACATAGTATAACGATGAGACAATGCATCAGCAATAACATTTTCTTTACCCTTCTTGTGTTTAATGACATAAGGGAAAGTCTCAATGAATTCAACCCATTTAGCATGTCTACGATTCAGTTTAGCTTGACTTTTAGTATGTTTCAAAGATTCATGATCAGAATGTATAACAAATTCTTTGGGCCATAAATAATGTTGCCATGTCTCTAAAGTCGAGCAAGAGCATATAATTCTTTATCATAAGTAGAATAGTTCAAACTAGGCCCTCAATTTTTAGAAAAGTATGCAACGGTTTGCCATCTTGTAATAACACACCTCTAATCCAATTCCACTAGCATCACATTCAAGCTCAAAAGTCTTATTAAAATCAGGAAGTTGGAGTAAAGGGCATGTGTCAACTTAGCTTTCAATACCGTGAAGGCTTCTTCCTGTGCGGTACCCCAAACAAAAGGCACATCCTTCTTTGTAAGCTCGTTGAGAGGTGCAGCAATGGTGCTGAAATCTCTCACAAGCCTATAGAAACCAGCGAGGCCAAGGAAACTCCACACTTGTGTGACCGTTTTGAGCTGCGGCCAACTCTCAATAGCTTCAATCTTGGCTTTATCAACTTCAATTCCTGTGGAGTAACAACATAGCCAAGAAAAGATACTCGGTCAGTGCAAAGGTGCACTTCCCAAGGTTACCAAACAAGCGTGCATCACGTAGAGCATTAAAAACAACACGTAAATGTTCCAAATGTTCTTCCAAAGATTTGCTATAAATCAGTATATCATCAAAATAGACTACCACAAATCGTCCAATGAAAGCACGTAAAACTTCGTTCATTAATCTCATGAAAGTACTAGGTGCATTAGCTAACCCAAAAGGCATGACTAACCACTCATATAATCCAAACTTAGTTTTAAATGTTGTTTTCCATTCATCTCCCAATTTCATACTGAATTTGATGGTATCCACTCGCCAAATCAACTTTGGAGAATATTGTAGAGCCACTCAATTCATCAAGCATATCATCTAGCCTAGGAATAGGGTGACAATAACGAATAGTAATATTATTAATGCCTCTACAATCAACACACATCGTGATGTACCATCCTTTTTGGCACTAGAATAATAGGAACAGCACAAGGACTAAGGGATTCAGCGTATAGAACCTTTGTCGAGCAGCTCCTGTCTTGGAGGCATAATCTCCCGTCTCCTCTGGATTGATGCGGTATGGTGCGCGGTTGGATAATGATGCACCGGAATTAAATCAATTTGATGCTCAATCCCTCGAATAGGTGGAAATCTCGGTGCACGTCTTGTGGAAAGGCGTCGGCGAACTCTGCAAAATGTTAGTGACAGCAGGTGGCAAAAGAGGAAAACGTCCTCGAATGAAAATAATGCCTCTTTGCACACAAAAGCATAGCAAACAGATTTGCTAAAATCTAGCTCATCAATATCAGATTTGGTGGCAAGTAAACATGCACTTTTCAATTTAATTTCAGAAGCAACAGTAGATGGTTTATTATTAGGCTTCATGTGTTGCTCAAATTCTTTGCCACAATCTGATTTTCACTCTTATTTTTCTCCAATTTTGCTTTATTAGATCTATTAATATCATCTTTCAAAATGGAATCAGGAGTCATAGGAAGCAAAGTAATATTTTTATCCCTATGAACAAGAGTATCTGATTGTTTCTACCATGGTGTACAGAATTTTTATCAAATTGCCATGGTCTACCAAGTAATAAGGAACATGCTTGCATAGGTACCACATCACAATCAACATAATCAACATATGTAGAGATACTAAAATGCACACGAACAGTACGTCTTACCTTAACCTTGCCGCTGTTGTTGAACCATTGGATGTAGTAAGGATGTGGATGTGGTCTTGTAGTGAGAGATAGCTTCTCCACCATCTCCATGCTAGCCAAGTTGTTGCAGCTCCCTCCATCTATGATGACACGAATAGAACGTTCCTTCACAACTCCTTTGTATGGAACAAATTATGCCTCTGATTTTGCTCAGCTTGTGTAACCTGCACACTCAAAACACGTTGAGCAACTAAACATTCATACTGTCAGCATCTTCACAGCCATGTATTGTGTCTCATGATCAGAACCATCTCCACCGTGTTCCTCATGTGTAATAAGAGCCAAAGTCTCCTCATCATAGTCACTAGCGGACTCATACCCACCATCCTCAGTAGCAATCATCACATGCTGAGATTTGCATTCTCTCGCAAAATGTCCACTTCCCTTACAACAACGACAAATAATATCACTTGTGTGCCCTGTTGGCGCCATGGAAGAAGAAGAGCTCTGTGCAGGCCGGCGGTGTGCTCTTGGCAGATAGTGGTGGTTGTGCCTGCTTTCTTGTATCACGGTTGGAGGTGGCACCTGAAGGAGGTGATGGTGCGGTGGAAGTAGATGATGCATGTGGTGTCCATGATGAAGGTCGACCTGCGAGAAAAGTTAGTGCGGCGCCAATGCTGCCGATCCTGCACTTCACGTTCAGCTTTACAAGCAAGATGGAATAAGCAGTGATATCTATAATACTATAATAGTTCATCCCCACTAACCTATTTAACTAGGCATGCAGCCTATCCACATCACATCCATTCACCTCTGCCACATCAGCACTAACCCTCCACTCCTGCATGCATGAATCTCGTATACCGTAACACCCGTGTATTGAAACTCTCGCTGGATCTCTCGATTCCCTTCTTGCGCATGGGTTACCTTTTTCTCTTGCGCTTTGGGCTGGCTGTATGAAGCATTTTTAACCTAGGTTGTCCAGCCAAGTTGTGGGCTAAATTACCGCTTTGGACGTTCGATCGCCCATGGGCTTTGCATCGTTGAGAGTTCATCTTCCCCCTGCGTCGTCCTTCCTGCAGCCGCCTTGACGCCCATGACGACCCACCCTCTCGGCCAATTGCTGGACTAACCGTCGTCGTTAGCCCTTCTGCGGTCCACGGATGTGCACTAACTCCAGCTTATCCGCTCATCTTCCCGTTCCGCTATTATTGCCTCCACTCGTCTTCCACCCTTCTTGAGGACACTCTGCGGCCACAAATGCATATGAAAGCGGCCTCACGCACCACAACATTTAGAGTGGACTAGATGTGCCCGAAGTTCAACAGTCTTCGCATACAATATATTCTCCCTCGCCCAGGACCCTCGGCGGCCTCATTCGCCATCCAGGCATCATCATCACTCCATCCCTATTCTACGATCGTTTAACTCCATGTAGTACTTCACGGAGCTATGAGTTAATCAGAACCCATAGCCCCAAAACAACGACGACCTACTCCTCATGGGATCCTCTGGAGCGACTACGAGTGCGCAGCTACAGACAGGAACAGGCTGACCCAAATTCCAGCCAAGGTCGTTAGATCCACATGATGCATGGCCTGTTCATGGGACATCTTATACATGCGTCTCAGCATCACGGTTTGTGCATGCATTATACCATTACGATTTTGTTGTTGTTTGTTTTGTAGATCCATCGCTCTCTGCTCTCAAATATGAAGTTTGGTAAGCTTTTCCTAGATTGCAGGCTCAAACTGAATTAGCAAACTTCTGACCGTTAGTGTGCTCTTTTATGTTGAATCATCTATATGAATTTGATTAGATGGGATTAAATACCACCTCTAATTTTTGGCAATCTTGATACCCATGATCCATCTCTGGTGTTGTTTAGGTACTTGTATTCTCACCTTACGGATCTTTGTGCGTGCGTCAGGTTATAACCCCTCCACACACACAAGCAGAGACAAGGTGTGCTCTCTGGTTTAGTTTTCGCATTTTTCTTCATCGAGATGACTACTCGTACCCTCTCTCTCTCTCTCTCTCTCTCTCTCCCCTCTCCTCTCTCTCTCTCTCAAATCACGATCATGTACATCTTACTCATCATACTCGGTCAATATTTACTGTCTGCTCGCTATCGCATGTGCCCCTGAATGTCTACTTATAGTCCTCTGTTAACACTTTCAGGACCTTAAACATATGAAAACTACACACAGATTTTGTTGGCTGCGTTTCACATCTTACAGTTTATGTATATTCTCAATTAGGTAATGAAAATGCTCGATAAAAGTTATTATTTTACTCTTCCTCGGGAATATCTCTGATGCAATTGGGCATGTTTTGCTTGATTTACCTATGATCATGTGAGTGCATATCAGAAATCTTATCGTCAATTGATAGTATTCTATAACCTCCAACATATAAGTGGTGGCTCTCAACTCTGCTATATTATATTATCCTAAAAGGCATGTTATCATTGCCCTTCAAATTTTGTTAATATAATTCACGAAGTACTGTCGCCTTATTTATAAATAATTTCCAATCAAATAAAATGTTGTCCCTATGCATCAATATTTTATGCTGTGCATTGAAGTAATTTTAAGCTTGATTATTATGTTGTCGACAATTTTTCTTTCATATAGCTCCAAAGCGAATCGTCTTCTTTGTATAATTGAAGGTGTATGTTTCAAATGTATAATTAAGTTCAATTACATTTACTTAGCTCCTTTTTAGAACAAGATTTGAATTTATAAACTTCCGAGGTTCAAATTACAGTCCTCAACCACAGAGTGTCTCGAGCATCGGGAACATCGACTATAGTTAGACAATCCCTTGCCTTCTGAAGGCAGCCAACTCATGGGCCAAGGCGTTGCTTTCTCTGTTGGCTGAAGCAATAGAGGCTGGCGCAAAGGAACACATAAACTCTTTGACATCAGCTATGATTGGGAATGGCCCTGATCTATTTAAGTGAACCGGTGGAGCCAATTAGAGACAACAACAGTCGTGTCTCAATGCAAATTGGCCCTTATAAAATTCGTGCAGCTCGAAGTCCCACAAAAATGGCGATCGCTTGAGCTTCCATTTCTTTTTTACACATCAGTACAACACAACTAGGCAGGTAACAATTATATTTTTTACTTTCAAGATATTTAGATATCTAAATATGATAACAAAATCTCTGAGGTGGCTGTTACGCCATTTATAGTACCTTCGTATGCCATTTATATTACCTTATTCCATTTAAACTGCGGTGTGCTAATAGTTTTGCATCTCAATCCATCCGTATTAATCAACACATCCACAAGTTGAAATTACCTAAATTCTTCTATAATATCCGCAGCAGCAGCAGAATCATCTAGTTATTAAAATCCTTATAGTCTAGAATGGTCTGAATCTCTCTATTTAATCCACCGAGAAAAGCGTGCAAGCATAGCTTCATTCTCCTCAACAATACCACATCTAATCAAGCCAGGTTTGTAATTCCTGATAATATTCTTCTACAGAATTTTTCCTTGTCTTAAGCGCTGCAATTTTTGAAGTAATTCACGTTGATAATATGGTGGAACCCATGATACGCATAGCAGTTTTCCAAGCAGCCCAAGTAGTTGGAACAGGATATAATCTACAATGTTCAGACCACCAAACACATGCAAAGCTAGTGAAAGCACAAACAGCAGCAAGAACACGTCTCTCCTCGGGATATTGTAAACATGTAAATCGTTGTTCAGTTTCTAACTCCCAAGTAAGATATATATCGGGAACATATCTACCCTCAAATGGTGGAATATTCAATTTCAGTTTAGGAGATGGTCATGATCTCGATACTGAGGGAGCCCTAACATTGCCATTATTTGCATGTGGGCGACCTGGTGGTTGTGGTGCTGGTGGTTGCGTGAGTTCGATGTTGATCAACCTCATCCTCGTAATCTCCCACATAATCATCCTCCTCGGTACCAGATGATAGCGATGGCAGGAGCTAAAAACACCAACAGCGATGGCAGCGGCACAGATTTTGTCCTGGCTCAATAGGAACACGCTGAGCTCGTCCATACTGATTCGGAAGGGGCGTAGTTGTTGTCGTTCTTGAGGTGCGATAGGTGCAGCCGGCGGTGGTTGTGGAAGGCAGCGAGCAATTCATTAAACTTGCTATCAATCTTTGTTTCAACGTCTTCTCAATGCCATCTATCTTCTCCATGGCCTCGTCAAATCTGTTTAGCACATCTTGCACCTGTCCAATCATCATTTTTGAAACTTATCATGTAGCTGTTTGTTCGTGAGGTTCTCCCAATCAGTCTCATCGACTTGTGATCCTACCATGGTTAGCAGCAAATAGAAACACACAAGAATATGATCCTCACAGACTACTAAGAAGTGGTGGTGGTGTATCACAAACCCGTCAAGCAAATCTTAAATTCTTACCAGTTCTTACCCAGCAGCGGTGGTGATCGGCAACGTTGTAGTCAAAACTCTCAAAGCTTGGATATAGCGATTACCGGGGAGAATCAAGCATACGGCGTAGATGTATGTGGAGCTGGGAAGGCTTATAATATGGTAGCAAAAAGGTCAGCAATAATCAATTCAGAGATGCAAAGTTGAATAAGCGCTCAGCGTCAGTGCTGTGCTGGTCCTAGGCTAGACCGTGCTAGAGAGGCGAGCCTAGAACACTAACAAAATCTGGCGCTGCCGTAAACAAGGAAAAAGCACACTCTGAAATTTTTTTTCGCTCTTTTTTTTGCGCTGCTTTTTTTTGCTGCTCTTTTTTTTCACTGCTGGACCCAAAAATTGGAAGCGGGTCAAAATAAACTTTCTATAACATTGTTGTCTCAATACGCTTGAAACACCTAAAAATAGGATAGCCAGAAATTTTTTTGTCCGTGCGTTTTGTGAAAATTTTGGGCCTAAGCGGAGGTGGTTTCGGAATCTTTTTTTGAAACCAACCTCTTCTCTGAGACGACAAAAGATTGGTGGAATTGGAACCTACTCGGACAAGAAACACGAATCGAAATCAGATGGATCGAAAACAAATCTAATATGCAAGGAACTTCGGATTGGTGGTGGATATATGGTGGTGGTATATAGTAGCGTTGGTGGTATATAGCAGCGGTGGAGTATATTGCAGCGGTGCGTGGTATATGGATACTGATTGAGCGGTGGCGGATAAGCGGTGGTGGTAGATGGCGATGGCGATGGTGATGGTGCGGCGTGACAACTTATGACCGAACACGAAACTCTAAATGACTAGACTCTAAGACCAGCAACTAGACACGGCGATGCAACTGCAAATTCAACAACGCAAATCTGAAAAAGATTATGCAAAGGCTCAGATTGGTTCGGATATGATGACCTAACCTAAATTTTTTGGCTTTTTCGTGGACTGTAGGTATGAAGAACAGACTCGATATAACTACGAAAAACTGTAAAATCTCACCGAGCAACTGGAAATCTGATACCACTTGATAGAGGCCGTCTTCGATGAGATGGTGGATTTCGCTTTGGTGGAAGTCGACTTTGCGATCCGACTACTGAGCGTGCGAGGGCGTCGGCGCCTTAGCAATCGCTAAACCATCTCGAGAGGTTATTGACCCGCGCGAACACGATCAACCTGACCACAAGGGTCTATTTCCTGCGAGCAAGCGAAGAACAAGAAAGAAACTAAGATTGCAATCTGGATATTGCGAATATAAGATGAAGCTTTATTGATCAAGGTGGGGTTACGTGGCCTTTATGCAGTCGTTGAACACACACAGAAATGAAATGCGAAGTTGCAGCTATGGCGAACTTTTAATCTAAACAAAACCCAAAGTCTAAGCAGCGCCTAAGGGCTGTATATATGGGGAAAAGGAGAATTTCGTGGCCCTTGAGGTGGGGTCGAAACCAACCCTAACTCTTGTTTCCCCACATCTGGACTCTAAAATAGCCTATACTTAAGTATTTCGAAATTACATGGGCCTGGCCAAATAATAAGGTGCGCAGCACCTAGAATAGCCTATGGGCGAATATTATGAAGTGGCATCTTGTATATTTCGTCCAAGGCTTCATGCACTCCTTATGGTGGCTTCAAAGTCCTGAAATCATCACTTGTAACTCCGTTCTTGATCCCCTTAGCATGCCATCAACTCCATCGTGTTCTTGCTCCAATGTTCATCCTTCTCCAAGCTAGGCCCTTCATTTGTAAGCAAAACAAATGTATCCAATTTAAGCAGCATCATATTCTCATGAACATTAGAATCATTACCAAGAAAGCGAAAGTACTGGTAATTTAATTGGCGTGCGCGAGCTCTAGTAATTGGTCCCGTATATGGAACAGTAGGGGCTGTGGGTGTAACAATGGTATTGATGTCCTCATCATTGATCCCCTTGGGCATGCCATCAACTCCATGTGTGTTCTTGCTCCAATGTTCATCCTTCTCCAAGCTAGGCACTTCATTTGTAAGCAAAACAAATGTATCCAATTTAGGCAGCATCATATTCTCATGAACATTAGAATCATTACCAAGAAACAAAAGTACACAGTAATTTAATTGGCGTCTTGTGAGCTCTAGTAATTGGTCCCGTATATGTAACAGATGGGGATGTGGGTGTAACAATGGTATTGATGTCCTCATCAAAGGTACATTCGTCCCTACCAGGGGCTAATGTCTATAAGCAACATAATCTCGAATTTCCTTCAAAAGGAAGTGCCAATGGGTTCAAAAACTTGTCGAAAAACAGCGACGAATGATGTTCTTTGACTTTCGGGGCCAAAAGTCCTGCTTAAGGTCGTGTTGAGGCACTCCGGGCCTCTGGCATAAGCGGGTATTTTCTGGATTCAGCGCTCGCTTGTGGCAGATTTAGTACATGTGGGTCCGACACGGACTCGAATGACAAAATTATGACCGTTTTAGTGAACATCTCTCCATTCTATGGTAGTCCTTGAAAGTACTTCATTTTCTCGTGCGCTTTTGCCTAATTGCCCCAAAATTTCTTGTCCTCCATAGAGGAGATATCGGTTCCACATATATATCGACCGATGCAGGAATGCCCTTTTGTTCTGGCTTTCCGCAGCGTGAGTTACTGACATGCCATCTGGCGAAAACAAGGAGAATAAGGCATATAGCCGTTGTATTTTCTTCAATTCTGGCCAAATGAGATTGCCGGATCATAGAGCATCTGCGAAAGGTACATTTGTCCCTACCGAGAGGGCTAATGTCGATAAGCAACATAATCTCTTGAATTCCCTTCAAAGGAAGTGCCAATGGGTTGAAACTTGTGTGAAAAGCGGCGACGAATGATGTTCTTTGGCTTTTGGGCCAAAAGTCCTGCTTAAGGCCATATTTGAGGCACTCCGGGCCTCCTTGCATAGCGGAGTATTTTCTTGATTTACCGCTCGCCGTGAGCTCTTTGAGTACTTGTGGGTCCGACACGGACTCGAATGACAAAATTATGACCGTTTTAGTGAACATCTCTCCATTCTATCGCGGTCCTTGAAAGTACTTCATTTTCTCGTCGCGCTTTTTGCTGATTGCCCCAAAATTTCTTGTCCTCTATAGAGGAGATATCGTTTCCACATATATATTGATTGATGCTAGGAATGCCCTTTTGTTCCTGGCTTTCAGCGTGAGTTACTGACATGCCATCCGGCGAAAACAAGGAGAATAAGGCATATAGCGCTGGATTTTCTTCAATTCGGCCAAATGAGATTGCTCGGATCATAGAGCATCTCTGAGAAAATACGTTTGTCCCTACCAGGGGGGGCTAATGTCTATAATCAACATAATCTCTCGAATTTCCTTCAAAAGGAAGTGCCAATGGGTTCAGAAACTTGTTTGAAAAACAGCGACGAATGATGTTCTTTGACTTTCAGGGCCAAAAAGTCCTGCTTAAGGCCATATTTGAGGCACTCCGGGCCTCCAGGAGCAAGCGGGGAGTATTTTCTGGATTCACGCGCTCGCCGCAAGTTGTTTGAGTACTTGTGGGTCCGACACGGACTCCGAATGACAAAATTATGACCGTTTTAGTGAACATCTCTCCATTCTATGGCAGTCCTTGAAAGTACTTCACTTTCTCGTGCGCTTTTTGCCTGATTGCCCCAAAATTTCTTGTCGTCTA
>JAHHZJ010002649.1:0-36588 GCA_021437245.1 Aegilops speltoides
CAAGATTAGCGTTCGGCTCCATCGCCGTGGAAGTTGAAACCCCAAAGCGGTGTCCATCCACCGATCCTCGATGCAGGCGATTAGCTCCGGACTAATGGCGAAGCGGTTTGTGTGCGGCCACTAAAGGCCTTGTCCGTGGCGAGCTAGATCATGCCCATCGTAACGGTCTTGGCTCGCTTTGGTTGTAGCTCGAGCCCGTCAAAGATCAAGTCTCCGCGGGCGTTGGCGTGAAGTTTGAACTTCGAATCTGACGATGGCGGGCGTAGCTTCGATCTGCTCCGGATGGCCAGCGAATTAACTGCGGTCGAAGCCGCCCGAATCTGAAGATGCATGCGGGAAAAGTCTCCCCACGGACAGCGTTGTTGGTTGAAGATGCCGCCAGACTATCGATGGCGGCATAGAGAACTCTCAATGAAAGCACCTCTGATCAAAGCGAAGTCTGTTGATCGGTAGGGGTGTGGCATACCGCAAAACGGACGAAACAGACTTGTGTTGGAGCGCTACGGTCGAAGCGAGGGTCCTGTTCATCGGGAGGGGTGTGGCGTATCGCAAAATGGGACTCCATGGGATACTGTTCATCTCCATCGTCGAGCTCCTCCAGCCTCCACGGGCTACCGTCGACCTCCTCCAGCCTCCACGGGCTCCTGTTCATCCAGCCTCCACCGCGCGCTACTCCACGGGCTACTGTTCAACCACCCCTCCACGAGCACCCCTCCACCGTCTACTGTTCATCCAGCCCTCCACACGACGGGGTCCTGTTCAACCACCCCTCCACGGGCACCCTTCCACCGTCTACTGTTCATCCAGCCCTCCCACTACTAGGAAAAGGGCTACTAGTGGCGCACCAGTTTTGCCTACTAATGGCGCACTACTCACTGTTCATCCACCACGAGGTCTGTTCATCCGAGAGCAGCGCCACCGCTCCTTTCATCAACCCCCCCATAGCGCTCCTTGTTCATCAATAGATCATCTTGATTAGCGGCGATAGCGAAGGAATCGCTCGTCGGTTTGATTAACTGACCATGATCGATCACTTGGGTTCGATGTAGCGTAACTGCGGTCTGTCCTTTCGGGTTCGATTAGAGCCCAGCGCCTCGCTTCGGGTTGATTCGAGCCAATGCCTACGCACACCTGCAGCGCGTCGTGTAGAGAAGCAGCGCATTGCTGCCCACGACCTCCCACCGTAACGAGGAACTCCCCAAAATTTTCCTCACCCTCGCTTCTACCCACGGTTTTTCCGTCATAGGCAGCCCAAAAGAATGTCATGCAGCTGCGTCTGCAGCCCGCCAGGGCGAAAAGCCCATTTTACATCATGATTTTTGTCATAAGTAGGAGCCCACCACATCTATGATGATAGCAGGTTTTGTCACAATTATCGTCATAGAAGTGTCATATGTATGATGAAAAAAATTCGTTTGGCCCAAAATGTCACGGATGTGTCTTTTTTGTAGTGGTTGGGCCTTCGGTCGAAATAGGGGTCTGTTCGCCGGGAGGTGTGGCGTACCATAAAAGCAGGACTCCAGCGGAGATCTGTTCATCTCCATCGTCAACCTCCTCCGGCCTCCACGGGCTCACCGTCGGCCGCCTCCGGCCTCCACGAGCTCCTGTTCATCCAGCCTCCACCGCGCGCTACTCCACGGCTACTATTCAACCCACTCCTCCACGGGCACCCCTCCGCCGTCTCTGTTCATCCAGCCCTCCACAGGTGCGTCTGTTCATCGGCCTCCACACCAGGGTCATCTGTTCATCCGGCCCTCCACACCATGGGTTCTGTTCATCGGAGCGCGCCATTGCTCACTTATTCATCCCCCATAACACTCACTATTCATTCAAAGAGCAGCATTGGCCGGCTTGATTAGCGGCGATGGCGAAGAATCGCTCGTCGAGTTCGATTAACGGACATCGATCGATCGCTCGGGTTCGATGTAGCGTAGCACATTGTAGTCTGTCGCTCGGGTTGATTAGAGCCCAACGCCTCACTCGGGTTGATGAAATAGCGCCTACGCTTTTACGTGCATCGTGTACTGAAAAAGCACATCGCTCGGCCCTGACCACCCGTAGCAGGGAACTCCCCAAAATTTCCTCCCCTCGCTTCTACCACGGTTTTTCCATCATGGACAGCCCAAAGAATGTCATGCGATTGCGTCTCGGCCCGCCCGAGGATGAAAAGCCCATTTTACTGTCATGATTTTTGTCATAAGTAGGAGCCCAGCACATCTATGATGATACCGGGTTTTATCACAATTATCGTCATAGAAGTGTCATATGTATGACAGAAAAATGTTTCGTTCGGCCCAAAATGTTATGAATGTGTCTTTTTTTCTAGTGTTAGGAATAGAGCTAGACCCGAGGGTTCCATTGCAGAGGCCTACATTGCTACAGAAGCGTTGACATTCTACTCAAAATACATTGAAACAGCTGATCAGCTTAGCAAAGATGTCGGTGAAGACAATCCCGGGCTCAACGTTTTCGATTATTCAGTTCGAGTTACAGGGAAGAGTCGACAAGAGGACAAACCTAAATATTCGAACAAATGGTTTGGTATGTGTTGAATAATTGTCCTAAGATACTACCTTATATCAAGTAAGTGCAGTACTGCAGCTTATACATCGTAATCTACTAAACTTGTAGCACATTCTTATATATTTAGATGTTTGACGCGATCACTATGTTGTGCAGCATCTACAAAAAGGAATTCTTGCCACATAATCCTAGAAAACATTGACAAAGCTGGTTATGGTAGGATTTGCGAAATGGTTCCAAGAGCCATGTAAGCTTTTGAATTACCTTTGTCAGTTTTTAATATATTGAGTACATAAGATGATCAACTTGTCTATTTTCTAACCATAGGTTAAGAAGATGTGGGAGGATGGGCGGGAGTTGATGATGCCCTTTACTCACTAGCAATGGGTCCCGATACTCGGGTAAGACATTATGAATCTTGCATTGTTGGAGATGTGCACTAGAACACCCCTGCACGAGGCGAAGGTAGGAAGACACAAAACAGCGCCATCATTAGCACGAATACGTATGACAAAGAGACAAGCTGAAATGTATGCTAACATAACAAACATTGTTCGGTTGCAATATATCTCGATTTGAGGATCATCGGTGTGTGGTTACATTGTCTTTGTCGTTGGTATAACCTGTTTTCGAGGATCATAAAACCCGAGGTGATGATTATTTCAAATCCATCAATGTCAAGGCGGTGTACCCGGACCAGCGAGCCTTTTATTTTGGCAAATCAAGCAACATAGATATTTTTCTTGAAGACACATTTCACGTAGCGATGGCTGGAGAGTATTGCAAGGTTTGTGCGAGAGGAATTCGTTTAATGAAGTTGCACAACAAGATGATGCTTACTTGCTCGATGTACAAGATAACACATATGTTCCTAATATCTTTGAGAACCATCCGTCAATGATGCGGTGAAAAGATTGGCTGTCATCTTTGTGGACATACAAGATTTGATCATGAAGAAGCCAGCGTTCGAGGGCCGAGGATGAAGAAGAAGATGACACCATGGAGAATTACGATTGATGATACACAAGGCGAAGATGTTGGCGCTCTGCTGCGGATGATGATTACATTGCTTTTCTCATATTTGCACTGTCGGAAGATGTTTTTATCTACTATGTGAAATTGTGTTTGCTATGACAAGCTGAAACTGATGAACATGTTGTTTAGTATTTCTTTGTGAGAACATCACTTGTTATGTATGCTGATTTGTGTTTGGTGATTGTATGACAACTAAAACATGATGACATTGTTGTTTAGTTGTACTCAGATTTGGTTTGTGAAACTTGAATTTGATGACATAGTTTGTTGTTGGACTGCAGTTTGCTCGGCGTCTTGAGTGAGAACAAAAGCTGACCAGCAGGGCCCTCTGCTATTTATTTATTTATGAGCAAAGGGATACCCCTGATTTCCATTAATAGAAATCATTAGATGTTCACAACACTCTGACCACTGCTACTACGGGTTTCATTCATTACTAGTTTTAGCAAAGTGCTCATGTCATAGCCCTTGAATACATCACGAGTGCTACATACCTTGCAAATAAAGAGACAATCATCCTCTGAGCACATCGATTTTGCCCATTATCTTCACAAGCTCTTTCATCTCCTCATTCTTTGTCAAGGCCATTCGAAGTTGTTGCTTGGCCATGATCGGAGAAATGCATCTTTAACCTTCTACTGCATCTTCCTCTTACGCCATTCCTTGATTACTTGTCCAACATCCCAACCTCTGGTATTGGGATTCCTCGGCTAACAAATAATCAGCGTAGTTTCATTCCCCACATCGACAACTTCCCGAAATACAAATCACACGAATCTTCCCTTTTACGCACGAATCAAATTGGAAGATCATCAACCAAACTATTAAAAAATCAGCAAGCTGAAAGCAGCGAGAACAACACTTAGACATATTATTACCCCATGATTCGGGCATTTGTAGAAGACTCAGCGGGGTTGAGGATTGTGGTTGAGCATAGCGGATGACTCTGCATGATTTGCAGCGGTGGCACCCACCAGCGGCGTGAGTTGCGATGAGCAATCGGCTATAGTGCGCATCCGGCGGGGTGTGATGAGACCCACAGGCGATGAATGCGGGTGGCGACTTGGCGCATATCTAGTTGTTACTGCTGAAGAAGCGGTGGGCGAGCGACCGGCGGACATGGTTCTTTGCGGCGAGCTTACGATGCTAAGCGAGTAAGTAGAAGAGGAGAAGCGAGCGTTGCATATGTCAGTTTCATTACTTCAGAGTAGCATAGCACCATATATAGTCATAGTCTAGGTTTGTATTCGAACCAGCTACAGGAGCACATCTCACTTTTTTCTAAAACTCGGCAACCTCTCTTTACTGGTACACTAGCATTACATGCGCCTTACCAAGTCTTCGGTTTTCTTTCCCTTTTTTGCGAGGAAGAAAGGAGGACAAAATTGAGAGTTCCTGGGACTCAAACCCAAGACCTCTCGGTTGAAAACCAATGGTGCTAGTCACTTATGTGGCGAACATTCCCTGGGAGGAGGACGACAGACGGACGCATTTTCCTCGCAGTTTTAGTTGCGACACAAGATCGAACGGTCACAGTTTCGGGAATGTTATCAGGCCAATGAGCCAAGTTTTTCTTTTCTTCCTATATATAAAAAAGTATGCTACTTGGTGTCTGCTTAGTCAACAAACGATTGTGCCAACCTTGACCGTTGGATTGACATTCAACGTCTGTCGTGTTTCTCTAGTCTCTTCTTCCTCGAGCCACCAAAGCCAAACCAGCGCCGGCGGGACCACCTACTCCCGCCTCCCGCCTCCCACGGCTGGCTGTGCTGCCACGCACGCATCATGGACACATCGCACCCGAAAACTTTGCGCCTCTTCCCCGGGTCCTGTCCGTTCCCGTCCGAGGCCTCACCATCGTCCTCCGCCTTGGTTCACTCGTTGCGGCGCTGCCCTCCGGTGTTGTCAACATGGTAAACAACCGAGACGAATAAGGAGATGACTGTACATGGTGAGGATGACAGTAGGTGAGGGAGTCATGGATTAGGGGGTCCTCGGACAGACGGACTATATACTTTGGCCGGACTGTCGGACTATGAAGATACAAGATTGAAGACTTCGTCCCGTGTCCGGGTGGGACTCTCCTTTGCGTGGAAGGCAAGCTTGGATATTCAGATATGTAGATCTCCTTCTCTGTAACCGACTCTGTGTAACCCTAGCCCCCTCTGGTGTCTATATAAACAGGAGAGTTTAGTCCGTAGGACAACAACAATCATAATCATAGGCTAGCTCCTAGGGTTTAGCCTCTACGATCTCGTGGTAGATCAACTCTTGTAATACTCATATCATCAAGATCAATCAAGTAGCAAGTAGGGTATTACCTCCATCGAGAGGGCCCGAACTAGGGTAAACATCATGTCCCCCGCCTCCTGTTACCATTAGCCTTAGATGCATAGTTCGGGACCCCCTACCCGAGATCCGGCGGTTTTGACACCGACATTGGTGCTTTCATTGAGAGTTCCATTGTGCCGTCACGATAAGGCTTGATGGCTTCTTCGATCATCTTCAACGATGCGATCTGGAGTGAGGTTTTCCTCCCCTGACAAATTTTGTATTCGGCAGATTCGTACTACGGGACAACTCGCTTGGCCACCTAAAGCAGATTGATAGCTACGCCCCTGGCCATTAGGTCAGGTTTGGAAGCTTCAACTATACTACCGACATCCGCAGAGACTTGATCTTCGACGGATTCGAGCCCATGTCAGGTGCGCCGAACAGTCACGACGAACATGACTTAGATTTTCCATCGGATAGTGTTCGGGATATCACACCTGCGGCTGCCCCCGGCCCTCAATCTGGAGTAGATCGTGCCATCCAAGGACGGGTGGATGGACCCCGCCACGAAGGCCGCACACTCAGCAGCGATAGAGCCGAACACTGGCTTCATCTCGTATAAGGCCGGTGTCATCGGACCCTCGGACTCGTCTCCGACCACAGGCTCCGAACCACGTGCATCTGTGCCTATCGAATCTGATTGGGAACCGATCATGGAGTTTACTTCCGCGGATATCTTTCAACACTTGCCCTTGGGCGACCTGCTAAATTCATTGAGCTCTATCTCTCTCTCTCTGGCAGGAGGCTCTTGGCCGAACTATGTCCGACGTGAGTGGGAAGAGGACGATGAAGAAATTAGTTCCCCACCCACCACCCACTTAATAGCCACTGTCTATGACTTAACCGACATGCTTGACCGATTCGAAGACATCGGCGGTATAGACGGACGATGCGGGGAGAAGAACAAGAACCACTTTGCCTTTGGTATTTGGACGCCACCTCATCATATGATATATTATATATATATATGGTGGATGTGCCAAAAAGAAAGCGATGGCAATGATGCAACGGAGAATAATCCCTTGAGAAGGCACCAAAGCGATGATGTGGCGCCGCTCTAAATCCGCCACGGTAAAACAGCGATAATAGTGCAAGAAAGAATAATGCGGTCGACTCCAAAAAACAACGACCCCATGGACCCGCGATGGGGCGGGATGGGTGGGAGGCAGTGAACATAGTGCAGGTCCATATCCGATCACGGTGATACGAGGGTAAAATTCATCAACTTGTCTCCGGAGAGGAGAAGAGTTGAGACGACGATGCACTCATCATCCTAAAAAAACTTGGAACAAGAGAACCTCCATAGAAGGCTTATTACCACCGCGAGGAGCTAGAAGAAGCAGAAGCAAAGGCTTAAGGCGGCGAGGATCGCTCAATCACGGATGGAATAAAGTGCTCGACGAAGAAGAAAAATCTGGCGGTGATCGCCACACAAAAACTATCAAAAGCAAGCTGCTGCCGAATTCGATGGCGAGGCTATAGAGCCCATCGGCCAAAAATAAAAGCGATAGATCAGCGGACCGACCACCCGTGGCGTGGCGGATGACTAATGATGCCGCACACAAATTAAACAAAGCGATTCGTGAGCTCCTGGACAAAAAAGCTGGTGCGGCCAGGTCCATCTATGGACCTAGGAAACGTGCTCCGGCGCAGGATCATAGCCTCCAAAACGATCATATTGATCGAATACCGGCTCGGAATCAACACCGAACACAACAACCGTCGACGGCATGCCATGACACATCCAAATACGGGGTGCGCACACCCACATGCTTCCGATGAGGTCTTTGGATCATAATTCCCGAAGTATTTAAACCCGTGAATATAGAGGCATCGGCGGAGCAGCGGACCACAGGGCATGTATTGAGACTTTATCCTTCACATCCACATGGCTCATGAGAGAGATGATCTCCACGCCATAAAATACCTGCCCCTCAAGTTGAAAGGACCAGCTCGGCATTGGTTAAAAAGCCTCCCCGAAAACTCAATTGGAAGTTGGGAGGACTTGAGGATGCTTTCAGGGCCAATTTTCAAGGGACCTATGTCCGACCTCCGATGCAGACGATTTAAGTCACACAATCCAACAACCCGGAGAGTCAGCCCGTAAGCTTTGGAACAGATTTCTCACTAAGAAGAATCAAATCATCGACTCCCCGGATGCCGAAGCCTTAGCGGCTTTCAAGCATAGTGTTCGGGATGAATGGCTTGCCAGACACCTCGGCTAGGAAAAGCCGAGGACAATGGCAGCCCTAACAAGCCTTATGACCCGCTTTTGTGCGGGCGAGGACAGTTGGCTAGCCCATAGCGGCACCAGCGACCCAGGCACATCCAAAGTCAGGGATGGCAACGGGAAGTCGTGACGCAATAAAAATAAGCATCAAAATAATGAAGACAGCCCAGATAACACGGCGTTCAGCGCGGATTGAAGACTCTCGACTCGTCGATGGAAAAGACATTTAAAGGCAGCGAGATGGACCGTCCAACCTAAATGAGATTCTAGGCAGATTATGTGATTCATGCACCCGAAAAACCCAAATCCACCCACGAGAGAATGTTGGGTTTTCAAGCAGGCAGGCAAGCTAAGCGCCCGAACACAAAGGGAGGAGGCGCCAAGTGAAGGCGAGGTTAGTGTCGGTGTCAAAACCGGCGGATCTCGGGTAGGGGTCCCGAGCTGTGCGTCTAGGCGGATGGTAACGGAGACAAGGGACACGATGTTTTTACCTAGGTTCGGGCCCTCTCGATGGAGGTAAAACCCTACTCCTGCTTGATTAATATTGCTGATATGGGTAGTACAAGAGTAGATCTACCACGAGATCAAAGAGGCTAAACCCTAGAAGCTAGCCTATGGTATGATTGTTATTCGTCCTACGGACTAAAACCCCCCGGTTTATATAAGCACCGAAGAGGGTTAGCGTTACATAGAGTCGGTTACAATGGTAGGAGATCTACATATCCGTATCGCCAAGCTTGCCTTCCACGCCAAGGAAAGTCCCATCCGGACACGGGACGAAGTCTTCAATCGTGTATCTTCATAGTCCAGGAGTCCGGCCAAGGGTGATAGTTCGGGTATCCGGACACCCCCTAATCCAGGACTCCCTCAGTAGCCCCCGAACCAGGCTTCAATGGCGATGAGTCGTGGCGTGGGTGTCTTGGCATTGCGGCGGGTTCTTCTCCAAATCCTGTGTACCTGTTGAATAGCGTCCGGCTTCCTGTGAATATTGTGCTCCTCGGCTTCAATGCCCAATAATGGTCATCTTCCACGTGTTGAACGAATCGAAAAGCCGAGGGTATTTTTACATTTACCCCCTAAGCTGCGCCAAATGAGCTGCCTATAAAAGGCGAGGATCTAGATCCGAATCACACCATCCTCCCTTGCGAGCATTCATCAAAGCGCATCGCGAAATACATTCCATCATGGGCCGATCGTGCGGATCCTCCTCTCGCCCTCCCAGCCCTCAACACGGAGATTGGGAGATGCTCCAAATCCCGCCAGTGAGCTAGTGGCGCTCCAAACCAAGGATTTCTTCCCCGGCCTTCATGGTTCAGGTTCGAGCAGACTACGCCACCTATAAGAGGCGGAAAGCAAGCGGAGGCGTCCCAGCCCCTCTAAAGGAAGGCGGGTATGCCTTGCCTCTTATTTGATAAGAGGCTCAGATTTCAATTCATCCGCTTCTCCGGGGCTCACAGAGTTCTCTGACCTCGGTTGCACAACCTTCGCCTGCCTCCATTTTGCATATTGCGGGATTCGTGGCCCTTTGCGAGCTGTTTCTGAGCATCGAGGCTCATTTTGCGCTGTGGAAGAAGCTATTCGCCTTGTGCCCCATTCTCAAGAGAATTGATATATCAAGTGGGCGGGCGAACTATGGCGCATCGCTGGGACGGATATCTATCTGGAACCCGAAGAAAGCGTCCGAAGGCCTTGAATGGTTTTATATAGAAGATGTCCCCTTAGGACCTGTTAGTATCGGCATCCGAGTTCAATAACGCTCCTTTGAAGAAATGCCTAAGCTGGCGTCCACGGAGCCCTCGGAAGGAAAATAGCGAGGGGCGTCCTTTACGATGAGCGAATAAGGTTGTTAGCTCATTCGGATGACCATGATCGGGTCATGGCCACATGCATTATCTGCGAAGTGCGGCCGCTCGATATAGAGCCACCCATGTGGGACTTCAGCGGGAGGATGATGCCACCAGCTGTGGCCGTAAGGGCGGGATCGGTCGCCCGATCGGCGTAGATCTTGTCCGCATTGTACAAAGGAAGAGGAGAATTTCTCGCATTAATCCACATAGCGGATTTTCTATGTACAATCCTCCAAGCTGGGTAGCGGACATTTCGTTTTGCCCATCAATCCATATTCCCATAGTCAAGTATCTCATTTTGTGATTTCGACGCAGGAATTGCGCCAGGCCGTAAGGGATATAAACAGCCCGCCTCCACAACCCGAGGATCCGGAACGGTTCCTTGATCCGGCCGCCCAAGAGGATACGGACATATCGGTGGAGCTCATTGATGGGGTATTTCACCAACTGAGCATCGATAATGCCTTGGTCAGCATTACGGCCGATTACCCCGGAATACTTCCAGCCTCACAGGTAATTGAGACCAAAGTCCCAATACTTTAAAAATGACCCATCCGTGCTTATTTTTGATCACCGTATACCGATGGCGTTTCGCAGGGGGCGCCCTTGAGGCGGAAGGCCAAGCCAGCGGCTAGCCAACAAAGGGGCAACCAGCAGCATGAGCTAAAGAAGTGCGGTCGGATCGAAACTCCAGGCTAGCGGTATGGCGTGTCACCTTACTCCGGGCTTTATTCCGGAGACATACTGCCTTCGTGCTTTTCAAGAAGAAGCGCTTCGCCCGAGGTATCCGGAGGTTGCCAATCAATCCTCCGCTCGCCGGAGCTCCAAAGCCAGGTCGAAGTGGAAGCGAACACGAGGCGTCGTCGGATGCTCCTCCGACGAGAGGATGTCGACAGGTTATCTGCCACCAATTCCGAGGTGGAGAGTGCCATGAATCATAGGCGTCGCCGGGCAGTTCTTCGTGATGCATGTTTCTCCCCAGAGGCATTGGATGCCTTTAATTCGGGAGATGTGCACCTCCATGCCGCTCAAAATAGTCTAGCCAGAGCCACGGAGCAGTATGTAAAAGACATACGGGTGAGAAAATTTGATAGTTACATATGCGGTGGCGAGACTTCAAATAGTTAGAATAACTGATTTAAGGATCATTTATTGTCTTGAGGATCTTACGAGAAAAGAATACACAACTATCCTAGGAGCTGGAGGTGCAAAGCCCAACTTGAGGTCGCACTAGCCGCAATGAGGAAGCCAAAGACCCCTACGGTAATATATGCTTCAAAGATAAGTAAATTGTGAAGTCGGCGTGTGTATAAGTCGACAATAATATTGCAGATGGTATTTGGGATAGATCGGACAAGCAACAGCTCATCGCGGTTAAAAGGCAGCGAGAATGTGCTTACAAGGGTGAGGCAAGAGAAAAAAATCTCAAGATGCCCACACCCAGTGGGTGAGGAACTAAGGATGTTAGTGCCCAGCTTTACGACTCCGCTAAGGAGAATCGTGACCGGCCAGCGGCATTTTAATAAGTGCTTGAACAAACTTTGAAAAAGAGTTGGCGAGAAGTCGACTAATAGAGTTATATACGTAGGTATGCTCACGAGGCCGTCTGCAAAATGCCGGTTCTCTGGTCACCTTCTTCGAGCTCTTACTGCTGCCGAGCAGAGTCTGGCGAGTGATGAAAGGCGTCGCCAGAGCCTTGTGGCCATCTGTCTCCCTGCCCGAAGGCCTTGGAAGCTTGTAGAGAGCTTGAGGGCCTGTGGCCTTCCAATTATGGAAGATGTCGGCCTGCCATCAAAGGCGCCGAGGAGGCACAGGCCATGGTGAAGATCTCGGTACAGGCTGACCCAAACCACATGGCCAAGGTCGGACTGTGGGGCCCGATGGGAAGGAGATCCTGTGAGCTTAGTGTACAGCCAAGTAGAGTTGGCCTAAAGTATTCCAGTGGGGTGTAAACTAGACAGCCTATCGGATGGCATTGAAGAGGAATACAATCGGTCGAATTGACTATGTAATTTAAGATGACATGAAAAATGCCTTCTAGCAGATTGTAGATCGTTTGTCATAGCAGACCTTTTCGCTTCAACCTCGGGACCCAATAGTCCGGAGTGTGTCCGAATACCCTCGCGGTTATATAAGAACCGGGGCATGCGTGGAGACCAAGCGTAGGGGTCATTAGTGCTTTATCAGACGAGTGCCCAACTAGTTATGTTATATTACATGGTTAGTAAGAAACATCTTCCAGGGAGAATAGTTCCGTTAGTGGTTCCTTTCCCTGGGAGGCATGCCCTAAAGTGCATGTCCGGATTGTGAAAAAAGCAGAAAAACATCTGGGCCAGAAAAATAGGTTTTAAATCGTCTTTTGTTCACCGACCGAATATTCCCTTAAGAACGCTAGCTTTCGGCTTCACCGATCGAGGTACACATCCGGTGACCGGCGATAGCAATCGCGAGGTGCTCCTTTACAACCTAGCGAACAATCGGGAGCGTGAGGGGTAAGCACAGGAGGCCAACAACCCAGCTTGGCCAAAACTTAAGTCATATCGATGCATAAAATGGTGAATAAAAGGTACATGCGGGCTGTGACACATGTGTTGGGCATGGAGCCCTTATAAATAAACCATTAAAAAGCCCCGAATATAATGGCGTGGATAGCGCTTCAAGTGTGTCTGCGAACAATCGCGAACAAGCTTTCAAAGGCTGTAATAGAAAAGGAGGAGAAGGAGAGAAAGCGAAGACAGCTAATATGTAAAATATAGACAGAGGAAGGAGACGAACTCAGAATCCGGCGCTAGGCATAGAATCTTCGGAGACGGGTTGTGTTCCATGGGTTCGACTCGAGTCGATTATCCGATGCATCTCGCAGACGGTATGCTCCACCGGTTAGGACTTGGTCAATGATAAAGGGGCCTTCCCATTTGGGCTTTAGTTTGTCCTTTTTCTTGTCCGGAAGGCGTAGAACTAACTTGCCAACGTTATAGTTTTGGCCCGTACTTCTCTGCTTTGGTATCTTGAGCTTCTTTGTTGATAGAATCACGGAGCGGGCTTTTGCCACGTCACGCTCCTCCTCAATGCATCAAACTGTCTTGCCGATCGAGCTCGGCTTCTCTTTCTTTAATAAATCGCCGCGAGTGAGTCATGAATTATGTCGCGAGGCAGAACTGCCTCTGCGCCATATACCATAAGAATGGTGTAAATCCGGTGGTGCGATTCGGGTGGTCCGCAGCCCCAGTCTGGTCGAGCCCTCTACCCAGTCCATGTTAGATTCCTTGAGGGACCGCACTAATCTGGGTTTGATGCTGCTCATGATTAGACCATTTGCTCGCTCAACTTGACCATTAGTTTGAGGGTGATAGATTGAAGCATAGTCGAGCTTGATGCCCATGTTTTTGCACCAGAGTTTGACCTCGTCGGCCGTAAAGTTCGTGTCGTTGTCAGTGATGATGCTATGGGGGACGCCGTAACGATGTACAACCCCTGATATGAAGTCTATCACTGGTCTGGATTCGGCCGTCTTAACAGGTTTGTGTTGGGGAACGTAATAATTTCATAAAAAATTCCTACGCAAACGCAAGATCATGGTGATAGCATAGCAACAAGAGGGGATAGTATTGTCCAGGTACCCTCGTAGACCGTAGGCGGAAGCGTTATGACAACGCGGTTGATGTAGTCGTACGACTTCACGATCCGACCGATCCAAGTACCGAACGTACGACACCTCCGAGTTCAGCACACGTTCAGCTCGAGGACGATCCCCGGACTCCGATCCAGCAAAGTGTCGGGGATGAGTTCCGTCAGCACGACGGCGGGATCTTGATGTTCTACCGTCGCAGGGCTTCGCCTAAGCACTGCTACGATATTATCGAGGTGGACTATGGTGGAGGGGGGCACCGCACACGGCTAAGGAACGATCTTGAAGATCAACTTGTGTTTCATGGGGTGCCCCCCTGCCCCCGTATATAAAGGAGCAAGGGAGGAGGCCGGCCCTAGGAGGCGCGCCAAGTGTGGAGTCCTACTAGGACTCCCTAGTCCTAATGGGATACCACCTCCTTGTTGGAGTAGGAGAAGGGGAAGGGGAGAGGAAGAAGGAAGGGGGCTCGCCCCTTGTCCAGTCGGACGGAGGGGCGCGAGGCCTCCTTCTTTTAGCCTCTCTCCTCTATTCCGTATATTAATAAGGCCCATATACTCCCGGCGAATTCCGTAACTCTCGGTACTCCGAAAAATACGAATCACTCGGAACCTTTCCAAACTCGAATATAGTCGTCAATATATCGATCTTTACGTCTCGACCATTTGAGACTCCTCGTCATATCCCGATCTCATCCGGGACTCCGAACTCCTTCGGTACATCAAAACTCATAAACTCATAATATAGCATCGCCGAAACCTTAAGCGTGCGGACCCTACGGGTTCAAGAACTATGTAGACATGACCTACAACTATTCTTGGTCAATAACCAATAGAGGAACCTGGATGCCCATATTGGCTCCTACATATTCTCTGAAGATCTTTATCGGTCAAACCGCATAACAACATACTTTGTTCCTTTGTCATCGGTATGTTACTTGCGAGATTCGATCGTCGGTATCAATACCTAGTTCAATCTCATTACGGCAAGTCTCTTTACTCGTTCGTAATGCATCATTCCGTAACTAACTCATTAGCTACATTGCTTGCAAGGCTTATAGTGATGTGCATTACGAGAGGGCCGGAGATACCTCTCCGAGCAATCGGAGTGACAAAACCTAATCTCGAATCGCCAACCCAACATGTACCTTCGGAACACCTGTAGTGCTCCTTTATAATCACCAGTTACTTTGTGGCGTTTGGTAGCACCAAAGTGTTCCTCCGATGGCAGGGAGTTGCATAATCTCATAGTTACGAGGAACATGTATAAGTCATGAAGAAAGCAATAGCAGCGTACTAAGCGATCAAGTGCTAGGCTAGCGGAATGGGTCATGTCAATCACATCATTCTCCTAATGATGTGATCCGTTAATCAAATGACAACACATGTCTATGGTTAGGAAACATAACCATCTTTGATTAACGAGCTAGTCAAATATAGGCATACTAGTGACGTTATGTTTGTCTATGTATTCACACATGTATCATGTTTAGGTTAATACAATTCTAGCATGAATAATAAACATTTATCATGAAATAAGGAAATAAATAATAACTTTATTATTGCCTCTAGGGCATATTTCCTTGATCTCCCACTTGCACTAGAGTTAATAATCTAGTTCACATAGCCATGTGATTTAACACCAATGTTCATATTTGTATATGATTAACTCCCATAGTTCACATTGTCATGTGACCAACACCCAAGGGTTTACTAGAGTCAATAATCTAGTTCACATAAACATGTGATTAACACCCAAAGAGTACTAAGGTGTGATCATGTTTTGCTCGTGAGAGAAGCTTAGTCAGCAGATGCATCACATTGAGCCGTATGTATTTTACAAATATACTATGTCTACAATGCTCTGCGCAGACTACTCTATCTAATTGCTCCACTTTCAATATGTATCCAGTTGAGACTTAGAGTCATCTGGACGGTGTAAAAGCTTGTGCGATGTAACTCTTTCTGACGGGCTCTTTTATCACCTCCATAATCGAAATATTTCCTTAGTCCTCACTAAGGATATTCTTGACCAATGTTCGATGATCTACTCCTAGATCACTATTGTACTCCTTGCCAAATTTAGAGCAAGGTATACAATAGGCACGATATATTACATAACATACTTTATAGAACCTATGGTGAGGCATAGGGAATGACTTTCATTCTCTTTTCTATTTTACTGCGTGGTGGTGGGATTTGAGTCTTACTCAATTTCATACCTTTGCAACAGGGCAAGAACTCTTTCTTTATTGTTACATTTGAACTACTTCAAAATCTTGTCGGTATGTACTCATTGAAAATCTTATCAACCGTCTTGATCTATCTCAATAGATCTTGATGCTAAATATGTAAGTAGCTTTGTCGAGGTCTTTCTTTTAAAAAACTCCTTTCAGACACTCCTTTATGCTTTGCAGAATAATTCTACATTATTTCCGATCAACAATATGTCATTCACATATACTTATCAGAAATGTTGTAGTGCTCCCAATACTTTCTTGTAAATCGGGCTTCGCCATGAAGTCTATATAAAACCATATGCTTTGATCAACTTATCAAAGCGTATATTCTAACTCGAGATGCTTGCACCAGTCCATAGATGGATTCTGGAGCTTGCATATTTTATTAGCACCTTTAGGATTGACAAAACCTTACGGTTGCATCATATACAACTCTTCTTTAAGAAAACCATTAAGGAATGCAGTTTTGACATCCATTTGCCAGATTTCATAAATTGTGGCAATTGCTAACATGATTCGGAGAGACCTAAGCATCGCTACAGTTGAGAAAATCTCATTGTAGTCAACACCTTGAACTTGTCAAAAAACCTTTTTGCGACAAGTCGAGCTTTGTAGATAGTAACACTACTATCAACATCCGTCTTCCTCTTGAAGACCCATTTATTTTTCTATGGTTTGCCGATCATCGGGCAAGTCCACCAAAGTCCACACTTTGTTCTCATACATGGATCCCATCTCAGATTTCATGGTCTCAAGCCATTTTGCGGAATCTAGGCTCATCACCGCTTCCTCATAGTTCGTAGGTTCATCATGGTCTAGTAACATGACTTCCAGAAAAGGATTACCGTACCACTCTGGTGCGGACTGTACTTTGGAAGACCTACAAGGTTTTGTAGTAACTTGATCTGAAGTTTCATGATCATCATCATTAGCTTCCTCACTAATTGGTGTAGGAATCACTTTGGAACTGATTTACTGTGATGAACTACTTTCCAATTGGGAGAAGGTACAAATTACCTTATCAAGCTCTACTTTCCTCCCACTCACTTCTTTAGGAGAAACTCCTTCTCTAGAAAGGATCCATTCTTAACAACAAATGTTTTGCCCTCGGATCTGTGATAGAAGGTGTACCCAACAGTTTCCTTTGGGTATTCTATGAAGATGCACTTCTCCGATTTGGGTTCGAGCTTATCAAGTTGAAAGCCTTTTTCATATAAGCATCGTAACTCCAAACTTTAAAAAGCGACAACTTAGGTTTCTTGCTAAACCATAGTTCATACGATTGTCGTCTCAGCGGATTTGATGGTGCCCTATTAAGCGTGAATGCAGCTATCTCTAATGCATAACCCCAAAACCATAGTGGTAAAGCGATAAGAGATATCATAGATCGCACCATATATAGTAAAATCGATTAGGACATTCGGACACACCATTACATTGTGGTGTTCGGTGGCAAACTGTGAAACTATTCCACATTGTTTTAATTGAAGACCAAACTCGTAACTTCAAATATTCGTCTCCATGATCGGATCGCGAAACTTTATTTTCTTGTTACGATGATTTTCCACTTCACTCTGAAATTCTTTGAACCTTTTAACTATTTCAGACTTATGTTTCATCAAGTAGATATACCCATATCTACTCAAATCATCTTGTGAAGGTCGAGAAAATAATGATACTTGCCACGAGCATCAACACTCATTGGATTGCATACATCGGTATGTATTATTTCCAATAAGTCAATAGCTTGTTCCATTGTTCGGAGAAGCGGAGTTTTAGTCATCTTGCCCAAAAGCACGGTTCGCAAGCATCAAATGATTCATAACCAAGTGATTCGAAAATCCATTAAAGAGTCTGGACTAGGGGTGTCGGACAGCCGTACTATCATTATCCCGGACTCCAAGACTACGAAGATAGAAGATTGAAGACTCCGGCTCGTGTCGGAAGGTACTTTCCTTGGCGTGGAAGGCAAGCTTGGCGATCTGGATATGTAGATCTCCTACCATTCTAACCGACTCTGTGTAACCCTAGCCTTCTTGGTGTCTATATAAACCGAGAGGGCTTTAGTCCGTGGGACAACATACATTACAACAATCATACCATCGCTAGCTTCTAGGGTTTAGCCTCCTTGATCTCGTGGTAGATCTACTCTTGTACTACCCACATCATCAATATTAATCAAGCGGGGGCGTGAGGTTTTACCTCCATCGAGAGGGCGAACCAGGTAAAAACATTGTGTCCCTTGTCTCCTGTTACCATCCGCCTAGGCGCACAGTTCGGGACCCCCTACCGAGATCCGCGGTTTGACACGACATTGGTGCTTTCATTGAGAGTTCCTCTATGTCGTCACCGATAGGCTTGATGGCATCTTCAACCAACAACGCTGTCCTAGGTGAGACTTTTCTCCCGGACAGATCTTACGTATTCAGCGGCCGCCTTGCGGGCAATTCCTTAGCCATCTGGAGCGGATCAGCTTCGCCCCTGGCGTCGAGTCGATTCGGAAGCCTAAACTTCACGGTCGATGTCCGTGGAGACTTGGTCTTCAACGGACCCGAGCCGCAGCCGAGCGCGCCGCACTGTGACGACGGGCATGATCTAGCTCTACCACCGAACAGTACCCTGGTGGCCGCACCCGGATCCGCTTCAGCCGTTAGTCCGGGGCCGATCGCCCACATCGAGGGCGGTGGATGAAGCGCGCGCCGGGGCGCCGGCACTCGCGGCGATGGGCGAACTCTTGATCTTGTCCCTGCGAAACCCGTGATTCCGGCGCGGACTCCTCGCGGACTCCGAACCTCGCGCCCTACCAATCGATCCGGATTGGGCGCGGTTATGGAATTCACCGCGCGGACATCTTTCAATACTCGCATTTGTGCGATATCACGAATTCACTAAAACATCTCGTTATCAAGAGAGTCTGGCGGACTATGGCGGGATGGTTGGGAATTCGAGCAGCGAAGAAATTCAGATCCACCCACCACCCGCCGTAACCGCATCCGGCGATCTAACCGACATGCTGAATTACGACTCCGAAGACATCGGCGGAATGAGCGGCGATGCGAGAGGCGAACAAAAAAGCGAGCTTATACAGCACAACAAGACCACCTTGTCGCGCATGACATATATATGGTGGATACCCCAAAGGGAAGCGATACGAGGACCAGCGGGCCTGGCGGCGAAGAACCCGCCGATAAGCGACCAAAGCGGCAGGCGCAAATGCCGCGCTAAGTCCGCCTCGGCGACAACAACGCTCCCAGCGAGCCGCTATCACGGCGGGGCTCACAATCGGACGACGAACATGCGCGTAAGCAACCGTCCGAACACGATGAATCGAGATAACCAATCCAAGCCCGCGAAGACAATAGTCGGGCGACCATATGCGACCGTCGCGGAGAATAAGAACCGGAAAAGACTGCGTCGACGCTTGCAAGAATCTGAAGAAGGAAGCGGAAGCTCAAAACAGCGGAAGACACACTCGAGAATGAGATGGAGCAAAGTGCTCAACACCATGAGATAAGTATGGCAATGACCACCAATCAAAGAGCTACCGAGCGCAAGCTGCTACGAATTGACGGGGAGGCCATAGAGCCTCCACCGTCTAAAATAAAGGACTACGGTTGGATAGGCGGCGGAGGACAGGCCAAATTATAAGCGGCGCGACACATAAGTCCTGTGAACTCGGAAGGGTAGATGGCCCAGCCAGGTCCATTTATGGGCCAAGGAGAAAGGCCCCAAGAAGCAAGGTAACCGTCAAGTGTCCGATGATAACGGCACACACAAATCTGGAGCGCCGCACACGCTATGTTTCACCGATGAGGTCTTTGGACCATAAATTCCCAGCAGGATTTAAACCCATCAACATAGAGGCCTCGATGGAACAACAGACCACAGATGCGGATAGAAGATTATATACTACACATACATATGGCGGAGGAGGCGATCTCACGCCATAAAATATTTACCACTCAAGCTCAAAGGCCCAGCCCGTCATTGGCTTAAAAGGCTCCCGAAAATCTGTTGGAAGTTGGGAAGAGCTCGAGGATGCGTTTAGTGCAAATTTTCAAGGGACTTATGTCCGGCCTCCGGATCACGAGATGATCTAAGTCATATAACTCAACAGCCGGAGGAGTCGGTAGCGAATGCAGAACAGGTTCCTTACCAAAAGAACCAAATAGTCATTGTCCGGGGCCGCGAAGCCTTAGCAGCTTTCAAGCACAATGTCGAGGCGAATGGCTTGCCGAGCACCTCGGTCAAGAAAAGCCGAGGACAATGTCGCACTAACAAACCTCATGACCAGCTTACATGCGGGCGAGGGCAGTTAGTTAGCAAGATGCAGCACCAGCGACCCAAGTACATCGAGATAAGAGATGGAAGCGGAAAATCACGGCGCGAAAAAGCGGCGCCGGAATAAAAAGAAAAAGCCAAAAGCGCGGCGATCGCGCCCGGATTTAACGACTCACGGCCCAATAACAAAACACAGCCTCTAAAGGATGGCGGTGACGGTGTCCAAATTAAAGAAGATTTTGGGTTGGATATGTCAAATCCACGAGTACCCGGAAGGCACGCAAATCACACCCACGAGGATTTTGGGTTTTAAAGCAGTCCGGCCGACTAAATGCGAACACAAGGGGCTAGGCAGCGTCAAGCGAAGAGGACAAACCCGCTTGAGCCGAGCAGGAAAACAAAAGACTTTCCCACAAGGGGTTAAGCGATAAACTCACTTCATGTGATAATCTGGAGAAATAGTGCGGCACTTTCGAAAAAAGCCGCGGTCCAACCAACGAGACTATAGAGATTGGACATCAAAACCAATCACTTTCGACCACTTGGACTATTCGAAGCGTTGAAATGCGGGGCGGACTCACGATAGTGAATCCCATAATAGGCGGATTACAATTTACTGTGTCCTAATGGGCGGAGGCGGTGACTTAAACCTGCTGTATCCCAGAGCGAGTCCGTAGGATGGGGATAAACCTGCCAAAATCCGAAACAGCCGCACTCCCTTGGAGGAATGCGCGAGCCCTTCGCCAAGTGCACAGGCTCCATATTGCTAGAAGTCGTGTTCGGATCACGAACAATTATCGATGTGAAAAATTAATTTTTCACATCGTCCCATTAGTGAATATCAAGCACTCTTGGGGCGTAAGGCTTTTGTCGCTTCAATGCTATACCGCATTCGCGTCTCTTACACTCAAGATGCCGGTCCGCATAGCATCATTTCGGTCACGAGGTCATTTCAAGACCCGGACTTGGATAAACGAGTCGGTGTCGATGGGCTAGGGGCTCCCTAGCGCATACCCCTTCACGGGGGCTGCATGCACAAACAACAGCGGGTTCATGCAAATTCTGCCTAAATTACTTATATTTCTTATTCTTTATTCTACATATTTTCCGCACAAATTGTTTTAAAACTAAAAGTTCCCTGTTTCTCTGAGATGAAGCGATGTGCATACCCGTCCAAGATAACGGTATAGCGGAGACCTGGTATGAGCGTCTTGATAGGGACCCGTCGTGAGATTCTTTTGATTAAGACCTGCGTAAACCTTTTTCTTGTCTCTTGTTGTTATTCTCCCTTGGCTTCTTCTTATAATAGCGAACTGGCCTTTAGCATCGGCGCGTCGAGAAGACCATGCCGTGCCGGACACTAGGGGCTTAGGGCATCATTACGCCCATTATTACAAAGACCGAACACCTTAGGGAGTGTTGGCGTCTCGAGATTAGGCATTATATGCATCAGCTCTGAATCATGTCTTTGGTCAAATGTTGGGTTTGCCGGCTCACATGTTTTGCTGCCTTACGTTCCGTATCATCGGCTAAGCGGCACCGGAGAACTCTGCGATTGTGCCCCGTTAAATTGGCGAGCACCTCGATGAAAGCGGCGGTATCATGATCTGGCGAGACTAGTCGACCACTCGATCGACATTTGGAATGTTTAGAATTCCCGCTTTGACGAAGGACCGTTTCGGTCGAGGCACTTACGCACCGAATTCGGAGGTGCGGGGCCACGAGGCTATATCGTAGCCCCACCCTCGAAACTCCACTCGCTAAGTGAAAGAGATAAAGCATTATAGTCCGGATTGCCTCGTTAGCTCGCTACCACCTCCTTATAATAGGACCGAGGCGTCGGATTAAGTGTGGCAGCGCTATTTTGCGAACACCCGGCACCTTGTGCGAGGGGCTGAAGCCGAAGCGCATCTTCGGGTTATACACAAGTATCGTGCGGCCGCCTGGAGAAGTTTTACTACTTGGAAGCACAAGTATAAAAGCAGTCATACCATAATCATTGATCTACAAGTTAATGCGTTCAATTGAGCGTTACATTCTTCGAAACGCTGCGACTCTATTACCTGGCGCCCGCATAACCTCCCGAAATAGTGCTCTGCGAGGGCGGTTTTCATCGAACCACAGGCGGCAACAGCGGTGGCGTCCATCTCCGGACACTGCGCCTTCACATGGGCGAGCCATCCGGCGCCCTCGATGCGGGCCGACCGCTTCATCTCCTTGATATGCGGCACCGCCCAAGGAATTGCTGCGATAAGCCAAAGTAGCTCGTCGCCTTGGACCTCTACGGCGGACATAGGCCGCGATGTCGATCATAGCTAGTCCGGACAATCTATTTAGATTCGGCCCATTCGGCAGAACGGTCCGTCGGCGGAAGAAGGCGTCCGGACTGTGGAATTGAGACCAATATAACTCTTGGTCTCGTGATCCCTTGGCTCGGAAGTGCTTGCGGCATCGGCCTTTTCGCAGCCAAGTCCATATCTGGATCCTCAAACTCCTGGCCGCTCAAATTGGCGTACTTTGCATCCATAAACGGCGCATCATAAAGGCTTGCCGGCCGCGATTTCTCGGCTTGGCGCAGCTCCTCCTTCATAGCCCGCATTGCGAGCGGGCATCCTTAACCGGCGGTGGCCTTCTTGGTCTTCCCGCTCCGATAAGCGCTCCTTTTCAAAACCTCATTGTGGTCGGTAGCATCCTTTACTTTCGTGGCCAATTCCGGCCACCTCCGCCCTAACTTGGCAGCCGGCCTTCACCTTTTGACTTTCAACTCCTCGCCCGCCCTTGAGGCAGCCATATCACTCCTTGGGCTTGCTCCTTAGCTAGAAACAAGTTCGGCCGAAAACTCTCCACAGCCAGCGGCAGCTATGCGTATAAATAGCATATAACTTATCGGGCGGGCTTTGACCCACTCAATAATGCGGAGTGCGGAGAAATATTTTACCTTGCGACTCGTCAAATCGCTTTGTTGACAAAGTGCGATGTCCTCATCGCCCGTCAAGTTGCCGAGCTAACTTCGGCAAAATCACTAATCGGCTAGCCCCGGACCATCCGCCACTGCATAGGAGCAGCGAATTCATTTCTTTAGATTTTGATCCTCGATCTGTTTGTCGTTCCCGACAACCTACGAGTCTCGAGGGCTACTATCTATCTGAGGCACATTTTTTATATACAAAACTGTTAAAAGACAAAGGGGTGCGCCATTTTCGCATACCTCAAATCCACCGGCAAGCTCATGGCGGCATTCGCCAATCCGCTTTCGGCGGACGAAATCCTTCAATCACCATACGCGTGCGTGCGGTGATCTTACGAAATGGGCGCCCTCTCAGCGAGACTCTTGAGTTCTCGGCGGACTACGGTGGGTGCGAACTCTGGCCCCTCCGGACTCGGGGCGCCCTCGAGAGCGACACTTGGGTTCCTTTGCCTCATCTGGCGGCTGCGAGATGGGCGTATCGCTCTCCATCATCTCGGAAGAAGGTCCCGAAGATGAACTCATCGAGAAGGCTGAATCGAACTGCAATATAAATATTTCGGTTACCCGAGAAGCACAAATGAAGGTACTTTCTTCTGATTAACTTCCTCTTTCATACTCACGGCTCGTTGGAGAGCTGGTCCTTGGCGATGATTGCGCGTCGGATTCTCTCGGGCCGGACCAGTGAGATTTCTTCCCATGCTTAGGGGCTTTGGCCTCCGGATCTTGGGCGGTCCTCTTCTCCCTCTGAAGGGAAGGTTCTTGGTTCCCTCCTCTTGATCGCCCCTTCGAGTGATATTAGCTCCTTTATTTCCCCGTCGCCCCCTCTGTGGGCACAACCTCCAACATTCGACCAGCCACGGGCTCGGTCACGGTCTTTGGGAGGGCGGACACCTTATCGGCCTTGATCCGCCACCCATTCCTGTAAGAACAACGGGTCGAGGCGAACTTTTGAAAGGCATATAAATAGAATGTCCGGACTCGAGTTATTTACACAGTATCCGGCGATCGCGGCTTAGGCTGCATCCTCGGCGAATCGGACCGCCACTGCGGTCGAAGAACAACTGTACATCTCCGTGGGTGGCGCACCCATAAAATGTTGGAGAATCGAGGTCCCTCGGTTGTACTCCCATAGGCGGAAGGGCGGCGTTTGCGAGGCGGAAGATGCACGATTAGCATAACCTACATCACCTTGATCAGGTCGATCTCCCTCGTTTGGAGGTCTCGAATCCGGCCTGCGGTGAAGAGCGTCCTCGGGCGGCCCCAGTTGAGCCCTTGGTTGACCCACGACGCCGGTTGGCGGAGGTCCCGGCGGAATAAGAGGCGGCGGCTTTGGCTGCTGCCCTCGGGCGATGATGTAGAACCACTCCTGCTGCCACGATCAGAGTTCCTCTTGGAAGGAACCCTCGGGCCACAGGGCATCGACCTTTTGCTTCTGTCGCCCGCGCACTCCGCTTAGCCCCGATCATCTTGGCTCCACCTTAAGGTCTTGACCATAGGCCAAAGTGGGGAATGGCGGAGGAAGGCTCATGAGCGATAATGAATGCGGAGATGTGGAGGATGGACTGCGGAGCCAAGTCGTGAAAGTCCAGCCCGTAGTAGAACAGGAGCCCTCTCATGAAGGGATCCGTCGGGAAGCCTAATCCCCGCTGGCACGGCCTGCCCTGGGGCAGGCAACCTGTGTGAAACCTCGTAGGCCAGGTACTTGGCCTCACGCCTTCAATATGTCCTCCTCCGTGGCGGAGGGCATCCTGACCACTGGAGGTCGGGCGGACATGGTTGAGGATCTGGCTCGAATCTGAAGCTCTGGGTGTTGGGCTGGGAGGCGGAGGAAGATTCGATCTTGAGATTGAAGAACAAGGACATGCCTTAGTCCTCTTATAAAGGAAATACCAAGGGCCGTCTCCGTGACCGTTTAGGATTCCCCGATAGAGGCGTGGCGGCAGGAGCGGTTGGGTTACCCGCGCGTATTGATGAGGATCCGGAATAAAGGGACCACGATCTCTGCTTGACAAGGCGTGCCAAGAAACGCTTTGCTAAGCGTCTGAGGTGGAATAATAAAAGCGATTCAAAGAAAGGGCTTGGTAGCGGTGTGATGTCACCCCGCATAATCGTCGTGATTGAGCTAGTGTATATGTTTTATTCTCTCTACGGTGGGATGTGGAAATTGTTTTTGCGAGCGGACACTATCTGGTGTTCATCATCTTCTCTGGATTATTCAAGGGAGGAACCCGCCTTGCAATGCCGAACATTATACGCGGACTTATCGTCATTGAAGACTGGTTGAGGGGCTATTGAAGGAGTCTGGACTAGGGGTGTCGGACAGCGGACTATCATTATCCGCCGGACTCCAAGACTACGAAGATAGAAGATTGAAGACTACGGCTCGTGTCAGGAAGGTACTTTCCTTGCCGTGGAAGGCAAGCTTGGCGTCTGGATATGTAGATCTCCTACCATTGTAACCGACTACTGTGTAACCCTAGCCTTCTCCGGTGTCTATATAAACCGGAGGGCTTTAGTCCGTGGGACAACATACATTACAACAATCATACCATAGGCTAGCTTCTGGGGTTTAGCCTCCTTGATCTCGTGGTAGATCTACTCTTGTACTACCCACATCATCAATATTAATCAAGCGGGGCGTGAGGTTTTACCTCCATCGAGAGGGCGAACACAGGAAAAACATTGTGTCCTTATGCTGCTGTTACCATCCGCCTAGACGCACAGTTCGGGACCCCCTACCCGAGATCCGCCGGTTTTGACACCGACAGTGCACTAAACTATCAAGTAGTCATTATATTGAGCTTAGCCAAACATTCATGACGTCTGCATCTGCTCCTGCTATAGGTTTGTCACCTAGCGGTGCATCAAGGACATAATTCTTCTATGCAACAATGAGGATAAACCTCAGATCACGGATCCAATCCGCATCATTGCTACTAACATCTTTTAACACAGTTTTCTCTAGGAACATATCAAAATAAACATATGAAAGCAACAATGCGAGCTATTGATCTATAACATAATTTGCAAAATACTATCAGGACTAAGTTCATGATAAATTAAAGTTCAATTAATCATATTACTTAAGAACTCCCACTTAGATAGACATCCCTCTAATCTTAAGTGATTACGTGATCCATATCAACTACACCATGTGCGATCATCACGTGAGATGGAGTAGTTTCAACGGTGAACATCACTATGTTGATCATATCTACTATATGATTCACGTTCGACCTTTCGGTCTCCGTGTTCCGAGGCCATATCTGTATATGCTAGGCTCGTCAAGTTTAACTTTGAGTATTCGGCGTGTGCAACTGTTTTGCACCGTTGTATTTGAGCGTGAGAGCCTATCACCCGATCATCACGTGGTGTCTCAGCACAAAGAACTTTATAGATTGCATACTCGGGGAGAACACTTCTTGATAATTAGTGAGAGATCATCTTAAAATGCTACCGTCAATCAAAGAAAGATAAGATGCATAAAGGATAAACATCACATGCAATCAATATAAGTGATATGATATGGCCATCATCATCTTGTGCTTGTGATCTCCATCTTCAAAGCACCATCGTGATCACCATCGTCACCGGAGCAACACCTTGATCTCCATCGTAGCATCGTTGTCGTTACGCCATCTATTGCTTCTACGACTATCGCTACCGCTTAGTGATAAATTAAAGCAATTATAGGGCGTTTGCATTTCATACAATAAGCGACAACCATATGGCTCCTGCCGATTCTTTGATAACCGGTTACAAAACATGATCATCTCATACAATAAAATATAGCATCACGTCTTGACCATATCACATCACAACATGCCTGCAAAAACAAATTAGGCGTCCTCTACTTTGTTGTTGCAAATTTTATAGCTGCTTTCGAGCTTTAGCAAGAACTGTTCTTACCTCGCATCAAAACCACAGCGATAGTTCGTCAAGTTAGTGCTGTTTTAACCTTCGCAGGACGGGCGTATGCACTCGATTCAGCTAAAGTGAGAGAGCAGACACCGCCAGACCACCTTTAAGCACGAGTGCTGCGTAGCAGTGAAACCAGTCTAAGCGTATGTAATGTCGGTCCGGGCCTCTTCATGTCACAATACCGCTTGAACAAAGTATGACATCTTGGTTAAGCGGTATGACTTGTATCGCCCACAACTCACTTGTGTTCTACTCGTGCATATGACATCTACACATAAAACCAGGCTCGGATGCCCTTTGTTGGGGAGCGTAGTAATTTAAAAAAATTCCTCGCACCGCCAAGATCATGGTGATGGCATAGCAGCGAGAGGAAAGTATTGTCCACGTACCCTCGTAGGCCGTAAGCGGAGCGTCATGACCAGCGGTTGATGTAGTCATCGTCTTGGCGATCCGGTGATCCAAGTACGAGCGTGCGGCACCTCCGGAGTTCAGCACGTTCAGCTCGATGGCGATCCCGGACTCCAATCTAGCAAAGTGCGGGGATGAGTTCGTCGACCTGACAGCGTGGTGACGATCTTGATGTTCTACCGTCGCAGGGCTTCGCCTAAGCATCACTACGATGTTATCGATGTGGACTATGGTGGAGGGGCACGCTGCGGCTAAGGAACGATCTTGAAGATCAACTTGTGTGTCATGGGGTGCCCCCTGCCCGATATATAAAGGAGCAAGGGGAGGAGGCCGGCCCTAGGAGGCGCGCCAAGTGTGGAGTCTACTAGGACTCCCTAGTCCTAGTAGGATTCCACCTCCTTGTTGGAGTAGGAGAAGGGGAAGAGGGGAGAGGAAGAAGGAAAGGGTCTCGCCCCTTGTCCAGTCGGACCAGAGCGCCGCCTCCTTCCTTTGCCTCTCTCCTCTATTCCGTATATTAATAAGGCCCATATACTCCCGGCGAATTCCGTAACTCTCGGTACTCGAAAAATACCGAATCACTTGGAACCTTTCCGAACTCTGAATATAGTCGTCAATATATCGATCTTTACGTCTCGACCATTTCAAGACTGCTCGTCATGTCCCGATCTCATCGGGTCTCCGAACTCCTTGGTACATCAAAATTCATAAACTCATAATATAAGCGTAATCGAAACCTTAGCGTGCGGACCCTAAGGGTTCGAGAACTATATAGAACATGACCTAGAACTATTCTTGGTCATTAACCAATAAGCGGAACCTGGATGCCCATATTGGCTCCTACATATTCTCTGAAGATCTTTATCGGTCGAATCGCATAACAACATACTTTGTTCCTTTGCCATCGGTATGTTACTTGCGAGATTCGATCGTTGGTATCAATACCTAGTTCAATCTCGTTACCGGCAAGTCTCTTTACTCATACGTAATGCATCATTCCTTAACTAACTCATTAGCTACATTGCTTGCAAGGATTATAGTGATGTGCATTACCGAGAGGGCCTAGAGATACCTCTCCGACAATCGGATGACAAAACCTAATCTACTTGTCGCCAACCCAACATGTATCTTGGAGACACCTGTAGTACTCCTTTATAATCACCCGATTACGTTGTGACATTTGGTAGCACCAAAGTGTTCCTCCGATGGCAGGAGTTGCATAATCTCATAGTTATAGAAACATGTATAAGTCATGAAGAAAGCAATAGCAACATACTAAGCGATCAAGTGCTAGGCTAACGGAATGGGTCATGTCAATCACATCATTCTCCTAATGATGTGATCCCATTAATCAAATGACAACACATGTCTATGGTTGGAAACATAACCATCTTTGATTAATGAGCTAGTCAAGTAGAGGCATACTAGTGACGTTATGTTTGTCTATGTATTCACACATGTATCATGTTTAGGTTAATACAATTCTAGCATGAATAATAAACATTTATCATGAAATAAGGAAATAAATAATAACTTTATTATTGCCTCTAGGGCATATTTCCTTCACTTGGCCTCTATCTATTTGGTGAATTTATCCACCATGACCGGTAGGTATTTTTGCTTGTGGGTTCCTCCTTTAGGGGTCCAACCATGTCAAGCCCCAGACATGAAGGGCGAGTTATGGGTATAGTTTTGAGGCGGTGGGTGGCATGTGGCTTTGATTAGCAAAGAGGCGGCAACTTGCCTGTCGTTGAACTAAGTCTGAGCATCTGCCGGGCCGTTGGCCAATAAAATCCTGCGGAAGGCCTTGCCTACAAGGGCCGGGCTGCGGTGTAGTGCCCTTGAGTTCGGCATGAATTTCAGCCGAAGATTCCACCCTTCCTCTTGAGATATACACCTTTGAAGGACTCGGTTGTGCTTTTCTTGTAAAGCTCTCCCTCATGGACCTTATAGGCTTTAGATCACGCATTATCGGCGGGCCTCGTTTTGGTCCTCGGGAAGTTCCTACTGGTTAGGTAGGCTAGGAATGGTTACGTCCGCGGGCAATGCTGCCATTATTACGTGGGCTGAAGATGTTACCGTTGGCAGAACCACCAATTGTGTCGAGAATGTTGATTGTCGCGTGATGCGGTTAGATGCAGGTTGTTATTTCGGATTCCCCCTCCCATATACGGATGGCTTGAACAGCCTCTCTAGGAAGATGTTGGGAGGGGCGGCATCGCTCTTTGCGTAATCGTGCTATATCGTCTGCTGCTGGTTGTTATCGGGATATATGGTGAAATTCAAGCCCTTCAAACCGGTGACATTTTTAGGGCGGCGTTGCAATAAGCTGCCATTTGGATCCTTGGCATCGAAGTCTCCATTTATTTGGGATATCGCGAGGTTGAATCGCGCACCTCTAGGCGTTGAATGCCCATGGAGACTACCATCCGAGAGGCCATGTAGAAGGGCCTCGTGTTAAGCTGCGTTGTTGAGTCCGTATACATTATCTGAGTATGTATTGAACCGTATCTCTGTTGGGGGCGTGAAAGCGATGCCAGCCCCAGACCAACAAAATTTTGGAGCCGTCGAAGTGTATTATCGGTTGGAATATCGTCGTACTCTTTAGGGAGTTGACTTGATCCATTCGGCGGCGAATCGGCAAAACTTAATGACTTAATAGCTCACCGTGGCTTATAGGTTATGTCGAACGGGAGGAGCTCAATGGACCATTAGGCAATCCGACCCGTCGCGTCGCGGTTGTTTATAATGTCGTTAAGAGGTACTTCGAAGGCTACTATTATCGAACACTCTTGAAAGTAGTGTCGCAGCTTCCGGGATGCCATGAACATCGCGTACGCTATCTTTTGATAGTGCGGGTACCGTGACTTGCATGGAGTTAGGGCGGTGGACATGTAGTAAACTGGTTTTGAAGGGGAACTTGTGTCAAATCCGTTTCTCGTTTGACAACGAAACCTGCGCTCTAACTTGATGAGTTGCCGTGATATATAATAGCATTGGTTACGCCCATGTTGGGCGTAGCCATGACGGGTTTGTTGCCAATATTGCTTTTATTTCTTGAGTCGGCCGTGGCGCATCAAATCCACTCGAAGTGTTGATTGTGTCGGAGGCGATAAAGAGGTAATGCCTTTTCTCCTCAACAAAGAGATAAAAGCGGCTTAGAGCCCCATGCATCCCGTCAATTTTGTATTTGTTTGAGGTCCTTTGGGATATCAATTGTGTGAGCTTCGGATCTTGGCTGGGTTTGCTTCAATTCCTCTACGGATACAATGAAGCCCAAGAGCTTTCCGGTGATGCGCCCAGCAGCATTTTCGGGTTAAGCAATGTCATATGTTGGAGATTATCGAGCGAGCCTCAAATCGTCTACTAGAGTTTCGGCGTGCTTGGTTTTGTGACCACATAGTCTATGTATGTCTCCACTATTTTGCCGATATGGTTTGGCGGACATATACGAATCTATTGGTGAGGACCAATGCGGTTGGTGCTCGGGCTGTTGAATTAGGTTAAATCAACGGCATTAAAGGTAATAGTCATGTCCTCCATGGGTTTATTGTTGCTACTGGTAGACTTGGCGAGGGCTGCGGAGTGTTCGTTTCGCATATTATTTGATGCGAAAGTCTCGAAGTGTTAATATCGTCTTGGTATCCTTGGGCTGGTGGTGCAGGTTAGAAGCTCTTCGCCACTTTTGGCCACCTGCCATAGTATCCAACATGCTCTGAGGCTTTGAGTTGGAGTGGCGCCCTCTGTACTATGAATTTTGCAGGGTCCATTGAGCCATCCTTCATGTACAGTTCCATGCCCTATAGAGGGTTTTTGCTTTTTGGTGTTTAACCCAGATGCCTGGTGATAATGCACCCTTTTATTTCGGGCTGGGGTTGTATTCAGGGCCGGATTGTCCCAAATTTGATTTCAGTTTTCAAGGCACTTTCCATCGCATAGTACTTTCGTACTATGGGCGTAAATCGACAAAGCATGTGATTTCCACGATGGCTTACGGCATTGAGGATTCCTTATGCGTGTAATTATTGCGGGAAGAATGAAATCGCGTCCTCCTCACGGCAGTCCTTTATCCTGTTCATAACCGGGAGGAATCGGCCCGATAATGGTGTCTTTGTTTACTGCGGGCTCTTGCGGTTGGGATAGATCGCTTATGCTTGGGTGGGCGGGTGGAATTAAATTGAACCCGTCAATCTAAGACTTCGAGGGCCAAAGTTTCGAACATGGAAGCTTGGGTTCTTGGATGTTGTCCAATGAATCTAGCCCATTGCGACTTTGGGTTCGGGGCTTGAGTGAGGTCCTCTCCTCATGGGAATCCGGCATGGAGGATCGGGAACCGGACATAGCTAGTCCTTAAGATAGAAGAAGAATTCGCCCGTATTGTTCCTTTACCACACAGCGTGGTGGGTAACACAGGAGAGTTAATCTCTCTCGGTCGAGTTTAAACCCAATCGATCGTAGTATGTAGCAACTCGAGGCAGCGATGCGATCAAAGTTCGTTTAAGGAAGAAGCTCCATCGGATCTAAGCGCTCGGCGAGTTCGAGTTAACATGAAGCTTGCTTCGATGACTCGAAGTCATCATCGGCGTGGCAGCGAGCTGGCGGTCATAAGGAAACGCCTGGCGGAGAGTTTGGCGATAGCCAAAGCTCTTTAGCAAGAGTGCCGTCTTTAAAGCTTGGATGAGGCATCCTTCGGCGGCCGAACAGAAGAACTCTCAATAAGCACCAATGTCGATTATCGGAACCGGCGGATCTCGGGTAGGGGTCCCGCTGTGCGTCTAGGCGGATGGTAACGAGGAGACAAGGGACACGATGTTTTTACCCAGGTTCGGAGCCCTCTCGATGGAGGTAAACCCTACTCTGCTTGATTAATATTGCTGATATGGGTAGTACAAGAGTAGATCTACCACGAGATCAAAGAGGCTAAACCTAGAAGCTAGCCTATGGTATGATTGTTGTTAGGTACTACGGACTAAAACCCTCCGGTTTATATAGGCACCGAAGAGGGTTAGGGTTACCAGTCGGTTAAAATGGTAGGAGATCTACATATCCGTATCGCCAAGCTTGCCTTCCACGCTAAGGAAAGTCCCATCCGGACACGGGACGAAGTCTTCAATCTTGTATCTTCATAGTCCAGGAGTCCGGCCAAAGGTAATAGTTCGGCTATCCGGACACCCCCTAATCCAGGACTCCCTCAGTTAGCCTCGCCAGCCGAACACTAGGGGATAGAAAAAATTCCCACCAGAAGTCAAAACAGTGAATATGATTTACGCAACTCACATACCAAATAGAAGGCACAAATGCGCACCCTGAGACATATACGCTGTAGAGCCCGTCAGCCTCAAGTTCAATCCTTGGTCGGCCTGCCCGATCACTTTTGATCACAGGGATCATCCGACTAGTATCCGGCATGGAGGATCGGCTGCCTTGGTGCTCGACCCAATAATTGACGGATACCATCTTGCCGAGTCCTTATGAGCGTTGGCGGTAGTCTTAATCGATATATCGGGACCTTTATGCGCAAAATGGGGATAGACCCGTCAAGAATCAACCAAAGTAATACTACCTTTAAAGGAGTAATACCAGGCATAGGGGCCCACTGCACAGGCTCTCTAGTACTAGAGGTTGTATTTGGTTCTCCCGACAACTTGAGAAGCGAGAATTAATCTTCGACATTGCACCATTCCGAAGCGGCTATCACGCACTCTTGGGAAGAATGTCGCCGCTTCGTTTTAGCGCGGTACCACTCGCCTATCTTAAACTCAAGATGCCGGTCCACGTGGTGTCATCACGGTTAAGCGAAATCTGAGTGTTCCCTCGTGCGGAAGAATGCGTGGCGGCTCTAGCGACCGAACACTAAACAGCCTCTCCAACGAATAAATGATCGTTCGTCAAGACCACGGACACGGTTAGGCGAGTCGGCATAACCGGTCGTAACAGCCCGGACAGACTGAGCTTGGGTCTATGGATATAACCCCATAGGTGGTGCTAGGGCTGCCGCATGTAAAAAGCCCATAGTTGACTTGACCCTATTAATACAATAGCAGTTGCATTTTCATGGTTCGTTAGAATAACCAACACCACGCGAAGTCTTTCACAGGTTTTCCTTTTTACAGATGATCATCGTGCTACACCCTTCGAGGATCTGGCTGCGCGGAGACAAAGGCGCTGCGTGCAGCAGGGCCCCGCTCAAAGGTTTCTTTTTAGATTAAGACCCTGCGTAAACCTTCTTTTTAATGTCTCTTGTTGCTTCATTGCATCACGCCAGACTAATGCATGTACCTGGAAACTCAGGGCTCATTATCGAGGGCATTACTCAGCGTAGTATATGTTGTAAAAGTATGAATGCCTTAGGGAGTGTTGGCGTCGCGAGTTTGGCCTTATACGCATCAGCTCCGAATCATGTCTTTGGTCAATAGTTGGGTTTGCCCGGCTCCCGTGTTTTGCTACCTTACGATCCGCTCCATCGACTAAGGTGGCACCGGGAGAACTACTGCAATTGTGCCCTAGTTCATCACGGGCGAAACACGTCGATGAAAGCGAAAAATGATTGTCATGATATAGCGCGAGACTGGTCAACCACTCGATGACTCAGCGGAATCTTCACGATTCCTCCGCATTAATGAAGGACCGATTTCCCGGTCATGTACAAAGCGCACCATATTCGGGTGAACGCGGAAGTACCAGGGGATATATAGTAGCCCCACCGTCAAACTCCTATGGCTAAGTGAAAGTGTTAAAGCTATATAGTCCAATTGCCTGGTTCGCCGCGCTATCACCTCCTTAATGGACCAAAATTTATCAGGATTTTTTAAGCAATATAAAATATACTTGCTTCACAACCTGAAAATATTGCCAGAAACAAAGATTTGCTCTTGTGCTCACATAGATGATTGGATGGGGCTTCAATTGTGTTGAGGGAGTTAATATGAGCCCATTAACGAGTGTGCAAAAGTTCAACTCATTTGGGTACTCCTAGCTACTACTTCCTTCACAAAGCTTTCTATTGGACAGAAACTTTGAAAATTCACTGAGGAAGATTTACTAGGCAAATAAATTTGAACTTGTGCATGAGGCAATTGTTTGGACATATAAACATGCCCAAAAGGTTGGGGAGTCAATAGGAGAAATATAAATGACACTTCCTTCACAAAGTGCCATTCGAGGTAGAAGAGAAATGAATTATTGGAGAATTATTTTTGAACATGGCAATGAAAAGTTTTGCCATATTTGATCAAGATATGACCCAAACAATTTATGAAATTATTTGGGAATTTTAGGAGTGATGGAAATATAGGTTGCTTCACAACCTAGGGCAATTGAGTTATTCCTTTAATAGAAAAGGAATATTCCCAATAAAAATAATATTGGGATTTGGGCTAGGATGGAAATGACAGGGGTCTAGGGAAAGATTTGGGAATGGAAAGCCACTCTGGAAGCAAAGAAGAGGGCATCCTCTTGGTTTCCACACCACACAACAACGGAGAAAACTCGAGGCAAAAACCTCGGAAAAACAAAAAGAAAAAGAAAGGGCCAAAAATCAGACTGTCACATGTAATGAACTCATTCCTTATTTATTTTGGTGTTAAACCTACTGTATTCCAACTTCTCTATGGTTTATAAACTATTTTACTACCATAGATGCATCGGAATAACCAACAACACACGAAAAACAGAATCTGTCAAAAACAGAACAGTCTGTAGCAATCTGTAACTAACGCAAACTTCTGGAACTCTAAAATTCCTACAAAAATAGGACATCCTGTACAATTTGTTTATTGATCATAAACAAAAAGAATCAATGCAAAAGCACGTTTCTGTGATTTAACAAAACTACATTCGTGCGCACAAAGTTTCTGTTTTTCAGCAGAATCATATCAACTATCATCATAGGTTATCCTATAGGTTCTACTTGGGTAGAAGCAATATTTATTACATCTAATTAAAAGATAAGAACATATCTAAATAGAAGGTAGAAGCAAGATTTATTACATAACTGCCCGGAAAAATATTGGGTTGCCTCCCAACAAGCGCTTTTCTTTAAAGCCTTTTAGCTAGGCATTGAGATTTCAATAATGCTCACATGAAAGACAAAATTGAAGCACAAAGAGCATCATAAAACATGTGACAAACATACTTAAGTCCAACATACTTCCTATGCATAGGCATCTTGTAAGCAAACAAATTATCAAGGCAAGCAAAAAGTAGCATATGCAAGGAAGAACAAAGAAACGATAGCAATCTCAACATGACGAGAGATAATTTAGTAACATGAAAATTTCTACAACCACATTTTCCTATCTCATAATAATTACATGTAATATCATAAGCAAATTCAACAATATAGCTATCACAAAACATATTCTCAACACGATCCACATGCATGCAAAGTTGACACTCTTCCAAGATAGTGGGATTAACATTAACTAAAGTCATGAACTCTCCAAACCCACTTTTATCAAAAATATCATAAGATTCAACATACTCCAAATATGTGGGATATAAAGTTGACACTCTTCCAAACCCACTTTCAATATTATTGAAAATACTATTATCAATCTCATATTCATCATGGGGCTTAAATAAATTTTCAAAATCATAAGAAGAATCACTCCAGTCATGATCATTGCAACAAGTAGTAGGCATAGCGAAACTAGCATCCCCAAGCTTAGGGTTTTGCATATTATTAGCATAATTGATATCAAGAGAATTTATAGTAAAATCATTGCAATCATGCTTTTTATTCAAAGGTCTATCGTGAATCACTTCATAAAGTATTTCATCACAATTTTCAGATTCACTGATTTCAAGCAAAACTTCATAAAGATAATCTAGTGCACAAAACTCACTAGCAATTGGTTCATCATAATTGGATCTCTTAAAAAGATTAGCAAGCGGATGAGGATCCATAGATCTTAGGTTCTCTGTCTAGCAATAAATAAGCATCTAATCCAACCAAGCGAGCAAGCGAAAGGGCAAGCAAAGAGAAGAAGATTGGGAAAGAGAGGCGAATAAAGCGGCAAGGGTGAAGTGGGGGAGGAAAGCGAGAGGCAAATGGCAAATAATGTAAATCACGAGGAGATGAGTTTGTGATGGGTACTTGGTATGTCTTGACTTGGCGAAGACCTCCCCCTTGCGGCGCGAAATCCTTCTTGCTCGTCTTGAGCTTGCGATGGTTTTCCT
>JAHHZJ010002650.1:0-28075 GCA_021437245.1 Aegilops speltoides
TTATTCCCCATTGAGAGAGAAGGAATGATTGAAATGGAAAGGGTTGTCCTGAATCGACTTACTTTGGATGATAAGGCACGAGGACAATTTCCGTCCTTATTCTGTACTCATGAAGTTTTGAGGTACTCCTAGCAGCACATCGCCAAAGTCGCCGAGACTCAAGAAAGACTCGTGCATGTAGTACGGATCCGCCACACGATTTGCGAGACTTCTTCACTCTTCACGACGGAGCTCATATGAGCAAAAGGCGACGATAGTAAAATCAAGCCGCTTTGTTAGAAACATCTCAAAGATATGGTCAAACCGCAGGAAGAACACTCCATGGGCCGTGTGTCGACGTAGCACTTCCTCGTGCACAGAGTCACAGATGTCGGATATCCCGAATCCTTTGAGGTTAGGTTTTCCAAGACACATGGTCGTGCAGCTCGAGATCCTCGATAGTGCCTCCAGCGTTTCAAGCGGTAGCATCGGCTCGCCTGGAGATGGAACATGACCGCACCTTTCACGGGTACACGCCTTCGTAATGCATCGCCTGCTGCTGTGTGCTCGCTTGTTTGGAGGCGCACCTTCCCGATCTCTTCCTCTCCTTTTTTGGGCACACCTTCCGCATCTTCCTTAACCCCCGCCCAAGTGTTCCTGCTAGCATCAGACGACCTTCCGCTAGTTGAGCCTGTGTTGAGGCGGCATCTTCAAAGCGGTCCGTGAGGATTTCATGAAGAGAGACTTTTGCATTCCATGGTACGGCCCTGCCCGGCATATCATCCATATCCTCATTAGCAAGTCGATAGTCCGATCACATATGGTTGACTCATCATATCTATGTCACACCATACGCTTGTATTGAGGTAATCCATAGGGTCAATCCGCCTCATCATCCATTCTCGCTCTACTGTACATCAGCCAAGATTATTGCACCCCTTCATCATGTCGTCGCCGCCTCACCCGCACTACTACAGTGAGCTGGTAATTGCGAGGTGGGTGGTGGTCTCCGCACATGCTTGTTGATGTGTGTAGTTATTGGTGTGCTCGGCCGCTCCGACGTAATAAGATTCTTCGCCATAGCAGCACCCAACCCTTGCATCGTCAACCGCGGGTCTCGCCGTCCGCCTCCCACATGCTGATCGAGGAGGCAACCGTGCCCGATTTCACACGGTCAAGCTAACCTCAAGTGCCCAAAGGGATCGGTGGTTGTGGAATGTGCGCTGAGAGGGGTCCATTATCATCCCCTTTCCCACGCCCACCTTCCGCCTTTGATCAAGTAGAGTATGGTGTATGGGGTTTTTTCGCCGCAAACACATATGTCTGTGGTGTAAAACAACCGAAAGGCAACAAAATGGAATATTATCTATATATATATATATGTTGGTGCGAATGTAATTACCGTGACGGCCGAGCTCAGCTAAAGACGAAGGCCCACCTAGCGCGCTCGAGACGAGGACGGCTGCTATGAGCGGAGCACGCGAGAGGAGGCCCGCTGTTTGAGCAAGTGATGGTGCGATGGTGTTGTTGTTCATGGAGTTGCTCGCGATTTAAACCGCATCGGAAATCATGTACCGCCTTGTCTCGATTTTCCTTCGCCAGCTTGATGATAATCGAACCAAGTTAGTAGCGAAATCATTTCGCAGTGCATATACTGCATTGACGCTCGCGAGCAACTCATATTTGTCCTCGCTGCTTTTTTCGATCCTCACCGCTTTTTTCTCGACCGCAAGCTTCACCTTTGCGCCGATGTCCGCCCGACTAAACTTTTTTTCGCTTCTTGGCCTCGGGCCGCTGTAAAACACCTTCCACGTGGCGCCATCTCCTACCGCGCACATCACCATATTATGCCGGCGCGTCCAACGGGAGTCCCTTAAGTTCGCTCAAGGCCTGCTGAGAGGGTGTCCCACTTGGGCCTCATCGGAGAAGTAGGGCTTTCGCCGCAAGCCGTGTTGCTTCTCCAGAGTCTAATCAATTTCTCGTGATTTTGTCCGTAAAAACCTTTTCTCCTTGTCCCACTTGTAGCGGGCCCCGATGAAGTCATGCTCCAAGGGGTTGGTGAACTGCGAAGGGGTCTCGGAGACCCGCTGCTTCACGCTCCGCGCCCTCCTTATCCCATATGGGCCTTTTACCGAGGTAGCCACGGCTCCGAGGCGATGCTTCCCGTGTTCCGAGCTGAAGGCTTTTGAATTTCGCAGCCTTAGCCTTGGCTGCCTCGGAGCGCAAGTGTCCTTGAACTTTTCGAACTCCTCTTCCGTAAGTGTCGATTTTCCTCCGTAATCTTGGACAGGGGTTCATCAGCCTCAATAGCTCGTTTCACCCTCCCTTTCCGGAGGCCAAACCATTGCTGAACATGCCCATGGCGTGATTGTTAATCTTTTTCATCTTCGGATCATCCCACGGTTGTTCTATGTTATCATCCTGCCGGGAACTTGAATCTCTTGTGCAACTTCGTTAGGAGCAATCGTGTCAAATGTTTTACTCCTGTCATCGCCGTTGATGTCACAAGATTCCCGTAGGGATGCATCCTACTGGTTCCCATAGCATCGCGAGGTTCTTCCCATCTAACTCAAATTGCCAGTGCCATCTTTGTGATCACAAGTCGTCCAATCCTTTAGTTTGTTAGGTTTTCGATCCCTTCTTATGCCTCTTCGGTATTGCATTGGCCGGTACCTTCCGGTACCTTCCCCACCGGTCTCGGCGCCATTATCGGGGCGCTACCACGCGGTGCTGGGCCTTGTCGGCGTCGGCGCCAAGATTTCATCATCGAGGCCGACGCAAACCTTGCTTAGCAGTCAAATAGTCGAGGTACTCCTGTTCACCATCATAATCCATCTCTGCTCGATCTTGGTCAAGGCCCAGCTTTGTTGTTCGACATGTTTCCTATGATTAATGCCTTATTTATTTTAAAAGTATGAATAAATGAGAAATGACGAAAAGAAATCTAGCGCACAAGACTATGCTAACTATGTAGCACAAATCATGCCTTTATTCACGGAAATTTCGCATGACCTTTGCTGGGTATGGACATATCGAAATGAATTCACCAAACGAAATGAATCAACATTTCAAGAATATAAGCCACTCGGATCATTTTCCAAACATGACATGTCCAAAACATGACATATGCACATATCACATGTCCGGGGTCATTTCCATATAAATTCAGCTAATTTTGAAACCTAGCTAAATTCATAACTAAATAGATAACCTAATTAATTAATATGAAGAACCCTAGCGAGAGGGGGGGGTTTACAGAGTGCAGTAGGAGGAGGCGAGGGATGGTCGGGGCGAAGGCTGAAGTGGGGGCGAAGGCCGCGCCGAGTCGGGGCGAAAGGCTGGTCGGGGCGAGCGGGTTTGGGCGTAGCGGTTGGTCGAAGGAAAGGTGATTGGGGCGAAAGCCCGAGTCGGGTCGAGGGTCGAGCGAAGGCCGGTTAGCGCCGGGCCGCGGAGTCGGGCGAGCGCCGGCGGGTTTGCCTGTGGAGCGACGGGGCCGGAGAGAGAGGATTGGGGGAAATGTATGGATGAAGCTGCGAAAGGAGAATTTTGGGTTATGGACGCGCAGAGCTGTTATGTCAAACGCGCACTACTATGATTCAGTAGCAGCAGCATAGGAAACACGCTACTACTATGGTGCGAGGGCAGCGGTTTATAAGAAACGCGCTTACTACTATGGTCTGCAAGAGCAGCGTTTTGTGGAACGCTACTGCCATCGTCAGCCCTACCGCCAGTTTTCATTTTTTTTCCTTTATTTTATCCCACTTTATTTCTCGAGGGCGGAACTAAGGAGGGCGATATATATTGCATCATTTGACGGTTAAATATGTATGCAAAATAGGAACATATATATTACACATCATATGGCTAAGTGTGTATACAAAATAGGAACATATATATATTACACATCATTGGACCCATAACATACGCTTCGGTCACGCTTTTGTTTTGAGTCAGCTTCTTTCCCTTCTTGTTCGTCAAGAATAATTGAGCCATCATTGTGACTTTGCTTTTCCATGGAGTACGTATTTTTCTTAGGTAATGTAGTATTGATTCTTCTTTGACGATACTTCATCATCATCATCGCCATCTTCATCATTGGGTTGTCAGACCGATCATAGTCTTCCCTCACATGACTCCATCCATTCCAATGATGTTTGGCCTCCTCACGCACAACACGCTGGGATTATGCTGGTCGCTTATGAAGAAGCATTGTGTCACGTGCTTAGCGGTACCCATGGCTCGCTTTTTTGCGATAGCTTGATGCACCGCCTTTGGCGCGGGTATAGTCATGGTAGTGAACATCCGCTTTCTTTCGACATTCTAGCCCATCCGACACGGAACATCGCCGTGTTGTGAAGTCCGAGTAGTCAAGCTCCCATCTCCTCGACCTTCCATAAAATCGCTCAAGCAGCTGTTGTCGCCGGTCATGCATTCCATCGTCACCCCGAAGTTCCATCATCACCGCTCATATCTTTTGCCTCCGTAGAACGTATCCGCTGATATCATATGCCCGATAGGTTACGTAGGTTGGGCGAGGGGCGTGCTAAGGCGATATGGAGCAATCCGCCCCTAGAGCCTTCCTCCGGGATTAGCAATAATATGCTTTTGAACCAATGCAGAAAGTGGAGTTGTGTTTCTAGTAACTTCGTCAAGGCCCCGCATACCCCCGGTCACGACATTTCTTTTGCGATAATTTTGTGCAAAGCACAAAAGGATCTACCTCGTCAGGTGTTGTAAGACTACCAAGTTTGTTCATTAAAATCGCAGGCCGATCCAGTATGCCACGCGGCAGTCTCTGCGACTGCTATGTTGACCATCTCCTTCGAGCCTCCCATCGCTTGTTAACGGGCAAACCAACACTAACACCAAAGTGCTGGTCCGCGCCATATAGAAAATTCTCAGAAGAGATGCACTTGTGCCAAATAGCCCCGGACGATGCTTCCATCCGACGGGACATGTTACTTAACTAATCCTTTGATGATCCCATTCATCCTCTCAAACGGCATCATGTTGTGCAGAATGCGGCCCTGTGTCTATTATGTCATCCACAATATGGACACACGATGCACCATCACGTCGAAGAACGCGGCGGAAGTACATCTCAAGTTCATTCAGATCACAACGATCTCTTCCAGCCTTTGAGCTGCTTCACACTAATCGACTTTCGAGATGACGCAAAAAGTTGCGAGACCAATAAGCGTGTCACGGACGTGCTTGTCCATTATCCCTCTAAGGGCACAGGTAGTATCTCGCATCATCACATGACAGTCATGAGACTTCATCCGCTGAACCTTTTCTTTTCCGTGTCTAGATATCGCTTATCTTGCCACAGAATCGAACTAACTTTCACTCCGTAAGGCACTTAAAGAATTGATTGATCTCACTGACTTAAGGTGAAGCAAGAGGGGGGCAATAATCTTCTTTCTTTAATTTCTTGCCCTTCTTCTCCGTCGTGTCTCCGCTCTCGTCTCGTCGACATTTTACGGGCGGCATGTGCAGATCTTCCCTGATTTTCAAATCTTGCAAGTCTTTTCTTGCCTTCGCCCATCCTTGGTCTTATCCGCATGTTCATCGTGTTGCGAGCAAGCTCTCAAGGACATTCTTACAGATATGCATTTGATCTAGGCAATGAGGTGTATCGAGTTTGTGCCATACTCCAAGTCCCGAACACGCACTCGCTTCCATACCTTCAGCAGCGGCTCGGCGCCTTTCTCATCGTCTTTCGCCTGGGCACTCATTCCAGCTTTTTCAACAGCTCATCGATTTTGGCACCGCTCCGCTACGTGGAGGTCCTCGATGCTCAGCGTGACCATTGAATAGATCTCCACGGTTTCTCCACGGGTCTTCTGTTCAAGCCATCTTCGATGCCCCATATACACGATTTTCCCGCACCGCCATCTTTCCTTGACGTTAGCTGCTGAGACGTTGTATCATCCATGCACCGCGGCATCCGCAATATCCATGGCACACCGGCCCGCCACATATCCGTAATCGAGATAGTCCCCTTGATCGTGATGCGCGCTCTCATGTTGAAATACTCACCTTTGTCGGCCCCATGTCTTGGCGGTGTTTTCCATAACGTGTCTAACTCCTCTTGAAGTAGCCCCAGATACAAATTAATATAATTTCCTGGTTGTTTTGGCCCTTGAATAAGCAAGCTCATGTGAATGTACTTGATTTCATGCACAACCAGGAGGGGAGGTTGTACATCCATACAAACACGGGCCATGTACTATGGTTGGTGTTCGGTTGCCAAACAGATTCATGCCATCGGTACCGCGCACGCACGATGTTCCTTGCATCACATTCAAAATACCGATAGAAGCTGTTCAACGCTCTCCACGGCTTCCATCCTTCACGTGTCTGCTCGGATCATCTCCATCGCCGGGCTTCTTCCTCTCCGTGTGCGGCAGCGATTAGCTTTGCTTCCTTGGGATCTACAAAATACCTCGGAGACGGGAGTGATCGGTAAGTACCATACAACTTTCGGGGACATTTCTTCCGGCCTTCTTGTATCGAAGCATTGCACACCGGACAGCTTGTTTTTTCCGCGTGCCTTCCGATAAATTATGCAATCGTTGATGCATGCATGGTATCTAACGTGTGGCGGATCAAGAGGGCACACGATCTTCTTGGCCTCATCAACACTAGTAGGACATAGATTACCCGGGAAGAACATCCTTTAGGTACTTGAGATGCTCATCGAGGCTAGTGTCGATCCATTTGTTTTTAGCCTTCGCTTCGGGAGTTGGAGCGTGAAACTCAACCGGTCACCTCAGGATTGCAACCATCATACAATGGAGTGTTCGAGTCTACCACCGCTTGCTCCAGCTTAGCCTCCTCTCTAGAAGCAGCTCTCTCAAGATTCGCCTCCTTGGAAGCAATGCTTGAACATGAGGGTCCCGACAATTGAACTTAGTACCGCGAACTCTGCTCGTGGAGTCCATGTCGTTCTCTCCGCCGCCATGTCCGGCCCCTTCTCCTCCGCCATGTCCGCCCCTTCTCCGCCGCCATGTCCGCCTCTTCCCGCCGCCATTATCGATCATCTCTTCGTCTTGCCCGTGTCATCATTTCCCCTGCCGGCATCCTCAACATCGCATCCTCATCTTCAATTATCCACCTAGTATAGCCATCCATGAAACCAGTCATGAGCAGGTGCGCTCGACACGACCATCGCCATGGGGGTCGAGCCAAACTATTCCTTTGCATTTTCGACACGGACATAAAACCTCGTCGGTTATTTTCTTTCATGTCTTGCACCACCGATCCGCAACCACCTGCCACCATCGCTCCATCGACCATCGCAACTCTGCACGGTAATAATAAAAATTGATTGTAAAAATGCAAGCATGCATCAAAGTCATAAAAAAATTGGCATGACCTTCCCTAAAAATAGGACATATATGGATCTAGAGTTTGCCGAATTAGCCAAACGGAAATAAATCGACATTTCGAAAACATAGGCAACTCAAAAGCACAATTTAGCGGCCAACTCATGCCACACACACAATTTCCACAAACATATCACACACACATAAACACATTTCCATTTTGCAAAAGCATGAAAGTTTCATCACCTCTATCTTGATGGTCAAGATGATGTTGTAGGGAGATCAAAAGTGCACAAATTAAGCTCTTCTTGACAAAGATAGATCTACTTAGGGGCAAATAGGTCACTTAACTAAATCCTACATCTACCTAGCTACCTAATTTGGAAGGAGACAACTTCAACTAGTGGAGGGGAAGGAAAAGAGAAAGGAGATCCATTAATGGAGGTGGTGTAGTTATGTAGGAGTAATGAAGAGAGAGTGGATAGAGAAGAGAGAGAGTAATGGGGAGAAGTATTGAGAAGAAGAAGAGTGAGAGTGGGAGCATGTGGTGGAGGGAAGAGAGGAGAGGGGAGGTAGGGGAAGGGAAAAAGTGAGAGTGGGAGCATGTGGTGGAGGGAAGAGAGGAGAGGAGGAGGTAGGGGAAGGGAAAAAGCAAGGGGGAGGGAGGGGCGGGTTGGGGGTTGGTGGGGTTAGCAGATGGCCTGGTGAGAAACGCGCTGCTGCTAAGAACTTAGCAGACAGCGCTTCGATAAGGCGCATCGCTAATGGGACAAAAATTGCGGCAATTTGAAACTTACCAGCAGCGATCTCGAGGAAACCGCTACTTACTATAGACTTAGCAAGAGCGCTGTTTTACGCAACGCCTCGCTACTTAGAGGTGGGGAACACCCGGTCGATATTTGTAGCAGCGCGTTCGGCGACGCCATCGCTAAATATTTAGCAGACAGCGAAGTTTACGTAAAGCGCCATAACTACTTACCAAGCGCTCTATTTTGAACACGCTAGCTGCTAAGATTCTGTATAGGCTTTTCCCTAGTAGTGTATTGTGCTTTCATTATTTCAATCATCTTCGTGGTGGATTGATTCGGTGCTAACGCTTCATGTGTGTCTGACATCTCCTGTTTACTTCTTATCAGTCGCAAGGGATTCTTCCGTCCTAATGGGGAATGGGTCACATGCTTCGTTGTGGCATTGGCACGGTGGATCTAAGTTTACTTCGGAAAGATCGTGCAACTACGGAACGTGCAGCATGTCCCTACTATGAACAAGAATCTAGTTAGCGGCTCCTTCTATGTCGAGATGGATTTAAGGTAGTTTTAGAGTCCAATAAAGTAATCGTGTCAAGATTTGGACAATTTATAGGAAAAGGCTATGAGTGCGGAGGCTTGTTCCGCTTTTCTCTTTCGATTTTTGCAATAAGTCAATAAACCAAATTTGTGCTAGTGTTAATGATGATGCAAGTATTTGGCACTCTCGTTTATGTCATATTAATTTTGGTTTAATGTCTCGGCTATCCAGCATGAGTTTAATTCCGAACTTCATAGTTGCCAAAGGTTCTAAGTGTCATAGTTGTGTGCAATCTAAGCAACCTCGAAAGCCTCATAAGGCTGCCGAGGAGAGAAACTTGGCACCTATAGAACTCATACATTCTGATCTTTGTGAGATGAATGGTGTGTTGACAAAACGTGGAAAGAGATATTTTATGACTTTGATTGATGATGCGACTAGATTTTGCTATGTTTATTTGTTGCAAACTAAAGATGAAGCATTAGACTACTTTAAAATCTATAAAGCTGAAGTTGAAAATCAACTAGAGAGAAAGATCAAGCGCCTTAGGTCCGATCGTGGTGGAGAGTATTTTCCAAAAGTTTTTGATCAATTTTGTGAGGAACATGGTATTATTCATGAGAGGACGCCTCCTATTCACCTCAATCAAATGGAGTGGCGAGAGGAAAAACCGCACATTGATGACTTGGTGAATGCCATGTTAGGCAACCTTCTGGTTTATCTAAGGCATGGTGGGGGAGGCTTTATTGACTTCATGCCATGTCCTGAATAGAGTTCCCAACAATAATAAGAGAAAACCCTTATGAGGAGTGGGTTGGGAGAAAACCATCACTTTCTTATTTAGCACTTGGGGATGTTTGGCAAAGGTCAATATTCCTATTCCTAAGAAACAAACTTGGACCAAAGCGATTGGATTGTGTCTTTCTAGGGTATGCTCAACGGAGCATTGCTTATAGGTTTTAGTGGTAAAATCTGAAGTATCGATATGCATGTTGATACTATAATGGAATCTCGTGATGCAACATTTTTGAGAACATATTTCCTATGAAAGATATGCATAGCATTGCTAGATTTTCTTACGAGATAATTCCTGAATCTAGTACAAGCGATGAATATCGAACAATCACATGAGGAAGTCCTTGAGAAGGATAGCAATGAAGTTCCTAGAAGGAACAAGAGACAAAGGATTGCAAAATCTTTTGGTGATGATTTCATTGTATACCTTGTGGACGTTACACCCAAGACGATTGAGAAGCATATGCATCTCCGGATGTAGATGATTGGAAAGAAGCTGTTCATAATGAGATGGACTCAATTCTTTCTAATGGAACTTGGGAACTAACGATAGACCATATGGTTGTAAACCTGTGGGCTGTAAGTGGGTGTTCAAAAGAAGCTAAAGCCTGATGGTACTATTGATAAATACACAAGGCGGCTAGTGGCCAAGGGCTACACTTTCGAAAGAAGGCGAAGATTACTTTGACACCTATTCACCCGTTGCTAGAATGACCACCATTAAGTGTTACTTTCCTTGGCTGCCTATTATGGTCTTATCATTCATCAAATGGATGTAAAGACAGCTTTTCTCAATGGAGAGTTGGAAGAGGAGATCTATATGGATCAGCTCGACGGGTTTGTGGTAAAGGGTGAAGAGAGAAAGGTGTGCAAGTTGTTAAAATCTTTGTATGGTGCTCAAACAGCACCTAAGCAATGGCATGAGAAGTTTGAAAGAACTTTGACTTCTGCAGGGTTTGTCATTAACGAGGCTGATAGGTGTGTTTACTATCGCCATGGTGGGGGCAATAGTGTCATATTATGTTTGTATGTGGACGACATACTGATCTTTGGTACAAAATTAATGCAATTAATGAGGTCAAGTCTTTTCTATCAAAAAGTTTTGACATGAAAGATCCGGAGAAGCCATGTAATTCTAAACATCAAACTTATTAAGGATGAGTGGGATTACATTAACGCAATCTCACTATGTTGAGAAGGTCTTGAACCGATTCGGTTTTATGGATAGCAAGCCTTCTCCAACACCTTATGATCCCAGCGTGACACTCGTAAAGAACAAGAAAGAAACGAGATCAATTAAGATACTCTCAAATTGTCGGTTCACTCATGTACTTAGCTAAGCGCTACAAGACCAGATATCTCTTTGCTGTGAGCAAACCGAGTAGGTTCATGTCCAACCCGGGTGATGATCATTGGCATGCACTAGAAAGGGTCTTGCGCTATCCGAGAGGTACTATGAGTTACGGAATTACTTATTCGGGCATCCTGCGTGCTAGAAGGATATAGTGATTCAAATTGGATCTCCGATGTTGATGTACTTTACGCAACAAGTGGGTATGTATTTACTCATGGTGGTGGCGCAGTGTCATGGAGGTCTTGCAAGCAAACCATATTGACGAGGTCAACTATGGAAGCAGAATTAACTGCTTTGGACACAGCTACTGTTGAGGCAGAATGGCTGCGTGAGCTCTTGATGGACTTGCCGGTTGTTGAAAAACCTGTACCGGGTATTCTTATGAATTGTGATAACCAAACGGTTATCGCTAAAGTGAACAATTCTAAAGATAATGCAAAGTCATCAAGACACGTGAAAAGACGTTTGAAGTCTGTCAGGAAGTTGAGAAACTCCGGAGTAATAACATACGATATACAACAGACAAAAACACGCAGATCCTTTACAAAGGGACTATCACGAAATGTGATAGATATTGCATCGAGGGAGATGGGTATGAGACCCATAGATGTTACACCATAGTAGTAACCCAACCTTTGTGATCGGAGATCCCGTGAATTAGGATCTGGGAAGAACAAGCTATTGGTTAACCGAGGAGAGTAATAACTTATGATCGTCTCCAAGTGAAGATGCAAAACTCTCGAGCTGTAAGGCTCGGATCAGTAAGGCAGGTCGGCAACATGCCTTAATGTGGTTCTATTGGCTATAATTAGCAAAGATGCTGTCCTACGAGCGTCTTCAAAGAACACACCTATATGAGTTCTCGATCAGTAAGCGTCATGCATCTATGAGATTTGGGTGATCTCTAGTAAACTCACGAAGAGACCGGGAGTATGACGTATAAGCTCCAAACCATGGGTAGCTCATTGGCGGTCAGTCTTCGTTAAGACTTTGAGTGAAACCTGTTCACACAAAACTAGCAATTCAAGGCATAGTCCATTGTCAAGTTGTGAATGGATGTAGCTTAAAGTTCTAGGCGGAAGGTCAACTTACAGTCTCTGCTGAAACACGGTATATTAAACAAGTGGTGAGAGAAGGCAAATCTCTAAATGGGTATTTGAGATCTGGTGGGGATTGTTAGAATTAATGGGCTAGGCCCATAGCAATTTCTGAAATCTCAAAGCCGATGTGTAAAATGGCAAGTGGTGGTAAATTTAGTCCCACCTTGGAAGTTGAAGAAGAGTTGGACCTCTTTATATAGTGGGTTCTCTCTACCACTCTAAGTGGTGTGTGAGAAGAGAAAGGGAAAACCACACGCGCTCGCTGGCCTCGCCTCGCTGGCCTAGCTTGGCCTGGCCGGCCGAGGCAGGCGGCGCTATACATGCGTTATCTTGCGATGAATGGTCCGCGAATCCGGTCCGACTCCTTGCGGGCGCAGCTTCCTTTTGCCGCTTTTATTTTTGGCGACAAGTTTTTGATTTCTTGTCCGGTAAGTATACGAATTAGAAACCGAGTCGGTTTGGGATTGTGGTCGCGACACAATACCGCCTCTGGTCCTAATATATATATAGCTACCGGCTGCGGCCAGAAACGTACCCGAAAAATACCTAGGGTTTTGCCTCATCTCACAACTTGCGCCGCCATCGTAATCTACTCCATCCCAAACGCCGGGCATCGGGCGTGGAGAGCAGGTCTCGGAACCGTTCGTCTTTGCGATCTTGCACCGGAGAGGACGAATTAGGTTTTTGGAAGCGCTGCTTGCGATTGCTCAAATCGTCGGCCAAGACGGGTCGCCTTCCGTCCAAGTCGGGCGGTGTTACTCATCGTCGATTCATCACCGTCGAGCGAGATCGTCGCCAACATCGTCATCAACACTCGCACCCTTAATAGCTAACGATCGATCGCCCAACATCCTCTGTTCATTCTGCTTTCTCTGACTCTTATTACGTGTTTCTGCTGTTATGCATGTCTTGCTCGTTCTTCTAGTTTGCTAGATTCTTGCATGCTAGTATCTCTTCTAGTCATGAATTATTTACTGGAATTAATCATGAACTTGCCTAATTTTCCAACAATCCAAAACCTAATTCACGGCAATTTCGAGTTAACTATGGCTGGATTCTGATGCACTGAGGCCGGATAAGTTTACGGTGTGCACTTTAAGAGGTGGCGGTGAAGACCACGCTCGGCTTCATCGCTCGAAAGTTTTCCACGCTAGTGTTGGTGCTCCAGAGGGAATGACCGACGAAGATCGGAGAAAATTCCAGGAAGCCAATACTATGTTTGTGGGATGCATTCTGAGTGTTCTTGCTGACCGTCTGTGTGATGTGTACATGCACATAAACGACGGAAAAATTCTGTGGGATGCACTGAATACAAAATTCGGTGCAATAGATGCAGGCGTGAACTGTACATCATGGAGAGTTTTCATGACTACAAGATGGTGAATAACCGTTCTGTGGTTGAACAAGCTCATGAGATACAGTGCATTGTGAAGGAACTTGAACTCCTTAAATGTGTTCTACCCGACAAATTCGTGGCTGGGTGCATGATTGCAAAGTTGCCTCCTTCATGGAGGAATTTCGCCACAACTCTGAAGCATAAGAGCAGGAGATATCGTTGAAAATCTGATTGCATCTCTTGATGTTGAAGAAAAAGCTCGACTAAAGATACCACTGAAAAAGGAGGCGAGGTTCAGCCTACCGCTAACATGGTGCAGAGGTACCCACAGAACAAGAACAAAGGGAAGAACAAACCTGTTTTCAACAAGCCTACCAAGACTACTACCTTCAAGAAGAAGAAGTTCAACAAGGCTGAGCTAGAGTGCTACGCGTGGGAAGCCTCGACACTTTTCCAAGGAATTTCCTGAACGTGCAGACCGCAGAGGGAAAACAAGCTCCAAGACTGTCAACATGGTGACCGCTAGCAATACTGATGGGTATGGTAATTTACCTATTGTGCTTTCAGTATTTCAATCATCTTCGTGGTGGATTGATTCGGGTGCTAACATTCATGTGTGTGCTGACATCTCCCTGTTTACTTCTTATCGTGTCGCAAAGGATTCTTCCGTCCCTAATGGGGAATGGGTCACATGCTTCATTCGTGGCATTGGCACGGTGGATCTGAAGTTTACTTCGGGAAAGATCGTGCAACTACGGAACGTGCAACATGTCCCTACTATGAACAAGAATCTAGTTAGCGGCTCCCTTCTATGTCGAGATGGATTTAAGGTAGTTTTAGAGTCCAATAAAGTAATCGTGTCAAGATTTGGACAATTTATAGGAAAAGGCTATGAGTGCGGAGGCTTGTTCCGTTTTCTCTTCGATTTTTGCAATAAGTCAATAAACCAAATTTGTGCTAGTGTTAATGATGATGCAAGTATTTGGCACTCTCGCTTTATGTCATATTAATTTTGGTTTAATGTCTCGGCTATCCACATGAGTTTAATTCGAACTTCACGGTTGCCAAAGGTTCTAAGTGTCATAGTTGTGTGCAATCTAAGCAACCTCGAAAGCCTCATAAGGCTGCCGAGGAGAGAAACTTGGCACCTCTAGAACTCATACATTCGATCTTTGTGAGATGAATGGTGTGTTGACAAAAGGTCGAAAGAGATATTTTATGACTTTGATTGATGATGCGACTAGATTTTCCTATGTTTATTTGTTGCAAACTAAAGATGAAGCATTAGACTACTTTAAAATCTATAAAGCTGAAGTTGAAAATCAACTAGAGAGAAAGATCAAGCGCCTTAGGTCCGATCGTGGTGGACAGTATTTTCCAAAAGTTTTGATGAATTTTGTGAGGAACATGGTATTATTCATGAGAGGACGCCTCCTATTCACCTCAATCAAATGGAGTGGCGAGAGGAAAAACCGCACATTGAGTGACTTGGTGAATGCCATGTTAGACACCTGCTGGTTTATCTAAGGCATGGTGGGGAGGCTTTATTGACTTCATGCCATGTCCTGAATAGAGTTCCCAACAATAATAAAGAGAAACCCTTATGAGGAGTGGGTTGGGAGAAAACCATCACTTTCTTATTTGCACTTGGGGATGTTTGGCAAAGGTCAATATTCCTATTCCTAAGAAACGCATAAACTTGGACCAAAGCATGGATTGTGTCTTTCTAGGGTATGCTCAACGAGCATTGCTTATAGGTTTTAGTGGTAAAATCTGAAGTATCTGATATGCATGTTGATACTATAATGGAATCTCGTGATGCAACATTTTTTGAGAACATATTTCCTATGAAAGATATGCATAGCATTGCTAGATTTTCTTCTGAGATAATTCCTGAATCTAGTACAACTGATGAATATTTCGAACAATCACATGAGGAAGTCCTTGAGAAGGATAACAATGAAGTTCCTAGAAGGAACAAGAGACAAAGGATTGCAAAATCTTTTGGTGATGATTGCATTGTATACCTTGTGGACGACACACCCAAGACGATTGTAAGCATATGCATCTCCGGATGTAGATGATTGGAAAGAAGCTGTTCATAATGAGATGGACTCAATTCTTTCTAATGGAACTTGGGAACTAAGCGATAGACCATATGGTTGTAAACACTGGGCTGTAAGTGGGTGTTCAAAAAGAAGCTAAAGCCTGATGGTACTATTGATAAATACAAAGGCGGCTAGTGGCCGAGGGCTACACTCGGAAAGAAGGCGAAGATTACTTTGACACCTATTCACCCGTTGCTAGAATGACCACCATTCGAGTGTTACTTTCCTTGGCTGCCTCTTATGGTCTTATCATTCATCAAATGGATGTAAAGACAGCTTTTCTCAATGGAGAGTTGGAAGAGGAGATCTATATGGATCAGCCTGACGGGTTTGTGGTAAAGGGTGAAGAGAGAAAGGTGTGCAAGTTGTTAAAATCTTTGTATGGTCTAAGCAGGCACCTAAGCAATGGCATGAGAAGTTTGAAAGAACTTTGACTTCTCGCAGGGTTTGTCATTAACGAGGCTGATAGGTGTGTTTACTATCGCCATGGTGGGGGCAATAGTGTCATATTATGTTTGTATGTGGACGACATACGATCTTTGGTACAAAATTAATGCAATTAATGAGGTCAAGTCTTTTCTATCAAAAAGTTTTGACATGAAAGATCGGGAGAAGCCGATGTAATTCTAAACATCAAACTTATTAAGGATGAGAGTGGGATTACATTAACGCAATCTCACTATGTTGAGAAGGTCTTGAACCGATTCGGTTTTATGGATAGCAAGCCTTCTCCAACACCTTATGATCCTAGCGTGACACTCGGAAAGAACAAGAAAGAAAGCGAGAGATCAATTAAGATACTCTCAAATTGTCGGTTCACTCATGTACTTAGCTAGCGCCTACAAGACCAGATATCTCTTTTGCTGTGAGCAAACCGAGTAGGTTCATGTCCAACCGGGTGATGATCATTGGCATGCACTAGAAAGGGTCTTGCGCTATCCGAGAGGTACTATGAGTTACGGAATTACTTATTCGTGGCATCTCTCTGTGCTAGAAGGATATAGTGATTCAAATTGGATCTCGATGTTGATGTACTTTACGCAACAAGTGGGTATGTATTTACTCATGGTGGTGGCGCAGTGTCATGGAGGTCTTGCAAGCAAACCATATTGATGAGGTCAACTATGGAAGCAGAATTAATCGCTTTGGACACAGCTCATCGTTGAGGCGAATGGCTGCGTGAGCTCTTGATGGACTTGCGGTTGTTGAAAAACCTGCACGGGTATTCTTATGAATTGTGATAACCAAACGGTTATCGCTAAAGTGAACAATTCTAAAGATAATGCAAAGTCATCAAGACACGTGAAAAGACGTTTGAAGTCCTGTCAAGAAGTTGAGAAACTCCGAGTAATAAGCATTACGTATATACAAACGAGCAAAAACCTGCGATCCTTTACAAAGGGACTATCACGAAATGTGATAGATATTGCATCAAGGGAGATGGGTTTGATACCCATAGATGTTACACGGTAGTAGTAACCCAACCTTTGTGATCGGAGATCCCGTGATTAGGACCTGAGAAGAACAAGCTATTGGTTAACTGAGGAGAGTAATAAATGATCGTCTCCAAGTGAGGATGCAAAACTCTCAGAGTTGTAAGGCTCAGTGCTGTAAGGCAGGTTGGCAACATGCCTTAATGTGGTTTTCTTGGCTATTATAGCAAAGATGCTTTCCTACAGAGCAGTCTTGAAAGAACGCGCCTATATGAGTTACGATGTAAACGCCGTCAGATCTATGAGATTTGGGTGATCTCTAGTAAACTCACGAAGAGACCGGGGAGTATGACGTATAAGCTCCAAACAGCGGGTAGCCTTGGCGGTCGTCATCGGTTAAGACTTTGAGTGAAACCTGTTCACACAAAACTAGCAATTCAAGGCATAGTCCATTGTCAAGTTGTGAATGGATGTAGCTTAAAGTTCTAGGCGAAGTTCAACTTAGGCTCTGCTGAAACACTGGTATATTAAACAAGTGGTGAGAGAAGGCAAATCTCTAAATGGGTATTTGAGATCTGGTGGGGGATTGTTAGAATTAATGGGCTAGGCCCATAGCAATTTCTGAAATCTCAAAGCCCATGTGTAAAATGGCAAGTGGTGGTAAGTTTAGTCCCACCTTGGAAGTTGAAGAAGAGTTGGACCTCTTTATATAGTGGGTTCTCTCTACCACTCTAAGTGGTGTGTGAGAAGAGAAAGGAAAACCACACGCCTCGCTCGCTCTCGCCTCTTTGGCTGGCCTGGGCCGGACGGCCAGAGGCGCGCGGCATACATGACTATCTGGCGTGAATGGTCCGCCAAATCCGTCCGACTCCTTGCGGGAGCGCAGCTTCCTTTGCCGTTTTATTTTTTGGCGGACAAGTTTTTGATTTCTTGTCGTAAGTATATGAATTAGAAACCGAGTCGGTTTGGGATTGTGGTCGCGACACAATACCGCCTCTGTCCTAATATATATATAGCTACCGCCGCGCGAAACGTCATCAAAAAATACCTAGGGTTTTGCCTCATCTCACAACTTGCGCCATCGTAATCTACTCCATCCCAAACGTCGGCGTGCATCGGTGCGTGGGAGAGCAGGTCTCTGGAACCGTTCGTCTTTGCGATCTTGCACCGGAGAGGACGAATTAGGTTTTTGGAAGCGCCATGCGCGATTGCTCAAATTCGCCATCACGGGTCGCCTTCCGTCCAAATCGGGCGGTGTTACTCATCGTCAGTATTCATCGCCATGCAGCAGATCGTCGCCAACATCGTCATCAACACTCGCACCCTTAATAGCTAACGATCAAGATCGCTTCAACATCCTCTGTTCATATCTGTTTCTACAGCTCTTTGTTACGTGTTTTTGCCTGTTATGCATGTCTTGCTGTTCTTCTAGTTTGCTAGATTCTTGCATGCTAGTATCTCTTCTAGTCATGAATTATTCTATCGGAATTAATCATGAACTTGCCTAATTTTCCAACAATCCAAAAACCTAATTACAGGCAATTTCCTGAGTTAACTATGGCTGGATTCGCTGATGCACTGAGGCGGATAAGTTTACCGTGTGCACTTTAAGAGGTGGCGGTGAAGACCACGCTCCGCTTCTTGCTCGAAAGTTTTCCACGCTAGTGTTGGTGCTCCAAAGGAATGACCGACGAAGATCGGAGAAAATTCCAGAAGCCAATACTATGTTTGTGGGATGCATTCTCGAGTGTTCTTGTTGACCGTCGTGTGATGTGTACATGCACATAAGCGACGGAAAAATTTTGTGGGATGCATGAATACAAAATTCGATTGCAACAGATGCATGATGAAGGCTGTACATCATGGAGAGTTTTCATGACTACAAGATGGTGAATAACCGCTTACGTGGTTGAACAAGCTCATGAGATACGATGCATTGTGAAGGAACTTGAACTCCTTAAATGTGTTCTACCCGACAAATTCGTGGCTGGGTGCATGATTGCAAAGTTGCCTCCTTCATGGAGGAATTTCGCCACAACTCGAAGCATAAGAGCAGGAGATATCGATTGAAAATCTGATTACATCTCTTGATGTTGAAGAAAAAGCTCGGGCTAAAGATACCACTGAAAAAGGAGGTGAGGTTCAGCCTACTGCTAACATGGTGCAGAGGTACCCACAGAACAAGAACAAAGGGAAGAACAAACCTGTTTTCAACAAGCCTACCAAGACTACTACCTTCAAGAAGAAGAAGTTCAACAAGGCTGAGCTAGAGTGCTACGCCTGGGAAGCACTCGACACTTTTCCAAGGAATGCCAACGACGTCAGACGCGAGAGGGAAAACAAGCTCCAAGACTGTCAACATGGTGACCGCTAGCAATACTTGATGGGTATGGTAATTTACCTATTGTGCTTTCGATGATTTCAATCATCTTCGTGGTGGATTGATTCGGTGCTAACGCTTCATGTGTGTGCCGACATCTCCTGTTTACTTCTTATCGGTCGCAAGGGATTCTTCCGTCCTAATGGGGAATGGGTCACATGCTTACGCATTACGTGGCATTGGCACGGTGGATCTGAAGTTTACTGGAAAGATCGTGCAACTACTAAAGCGTCAAGCATGTCCCTACTATGAACAAGAATCTAGTTAGCGGCTCCCTTCTATGTCGAGATGGATTTAAGGTAGTTTTAGAGTCCAATAAAGTAATCGTGTCAAGATTTGGACAATTTATAGGAAAAGGCTATGAGTGCGGAGGCTTGTTCCGCTTTTCTCTTCGATTTTTGCAATAAGTCAATAAACCAAATTTGTGCTAGTGTTAATGATGATGCAAGTATTTGGCACTCTCGCTTTATGTCATATTAATTTTGGTTTAATGTCTCGGCTATCCAGCATGAGTTTAATTCGAACTTCACAGGTTGCCAAAGGTTCTAAGTGTCATAGTTGTGTGCAATCTAAGCAACCTCGAAAGCCTCATAAGGCTGCCGAGGAGAGAAACTTGGCACCTCTAGAACTCATACATTCGATCTTTGTGAGATAAATGGTGTGTTGACAAAAGGTGGAAAGAGATATTTTATGACTTTGATTGATGATGCGACTAGATTTTGCTATGTTTATTTGTTGCAAACTAAAGATGAAGCATTAGACTACTTTAAAATCTATAAAGCTGAAGTTGAAAATCAACTAGAGAGAAAGATCAAGCGCCTTAGGTCCGATCGTGGTGGAGAGTATTTTCCAAAAGTTTTGATGAATTTTGTGAGGAACATTGTATTATTCATGAGAGGACGCCTCCTATTCACCTCAATCAAATGGAGTGGCCGAGAGGAAAAACGCACATTGATCGACTTGGTGAATGCCATGTTAGACACCTTGCTGGTTTATCTAAGGCATGGTGGGGAGGCTTTATTGACTTCATGCCATGTCCTGAATAGAGTTCCCAACAATAATAAAGAGAAACCCCTTATGAGGAGTGGGTTGGGAGAAAACCATCACTTTCTTATTTAGCACTTGGGGATGTTTGGCAAAGGTCAATATTCCTATTCCTAAGAAACGCATAAACTTGGACCAAAGCAGTGGATTGTGTCTTTCTAGGGTATGCTCAACGGAGCATTGCTTATAGGTTTTAGTGGTAAAATCTGAAGTATCGATATGCATGTTGATACTATAATGGAATCTCGTGATGCAACATTTTTGAGAACATATTTCCTATGAAAGATATGCATAGCATTGCTAGATTTTCTTCGAGATAATTCCTGAATCTAGTACAACCGATGAATATTTCAACAATCACATGAGGAAGTCCTTGAGAAGGATAACAATGAAGTTCCTAGAAGGAACAAGAGACAAAGGATTGCAAAATCTTTTGGTGATGATTTCATTGTATACCTTGTGGACGACACACCCAAGACGATTGGTGAAGCATATGCATCTCCGGATGTAGATGATTGGAAAGAAGCTGTTCATAATGAGATGGACTCAATTCTTTCTAATGGAACTTGGGAACTAACTGGTAGACCATATGGTTGTAAACCTGTGGGCTCTAAGTGGGTGTTCAAAAGAAGCTAAAGCCTGATGGTACTATTGATAAATACAAAGGCGGCTAGTGGCCAAGGGCTACACTTCGAGAAAAGAAGGCGAAGATTACTTTGACACCTATTCACTCGTTGCTAGAATGACCACCATTCGAGTGTTACTTTCCTTGGCTGCCTCTTATGGTCTTATCATTCATCAAATGGATGTAAAGACAGCTTTTCTCAATGGAGAGTTGGAAGAGGAGATCTATATGGATCAACTGACGGGTTTGTGGTAAAGGGTGAAGAGAGAAAGGTGTGCAAGTTGTTAAAATCTTTGTATGGTGCAAACAGGCACCTAAGCAATGGCATGAGAAGTTTGAAAGAACTTTGACTTGCAGGGTTTGTCATTAACGAGGCTGATAGGTGTGTTTACTATCGCCATGGTGGGGGCAATAGTTTCATATTATGTTTGTATGTGGACGACTATCGATCTTTGGTACAAACATTAATGCAATTAATGAGGTCAAGTCTTTTCTATCAAAAAGTTTTGACATGAAAGATCTGGGAGAAGCCGATGTAATTCTAAACATCAAACTTATTAAGGATGAGAGTGGGATTACATTAACGCAATCTCACTATGTTGAGAAGGTCTTGAACCGATTCAGTTTTATGGATAGCAAGCCTTCTCCAACACCTTATGATCCCAGCGTGACACTCGGAAAGAACAAGAAAGAAACGAGAGATCAATTAAGATACTCTCAAATTGTCGGTTCACTCATGTACTTAGCTAGCGCACAAGACTAGATATCTCTTTGCTGTGAGCAAACCTGAGTAGGTTCATGTCCAACCCGGTGATGATCATTGGCATGCACTAGAAAGGGTCTTGCGCTATCTGAGAGGTACTATGAGTTACGGAATTACTTATTCGTGGCATCTCTGTGCTAGAAGGATATAGTGATTCAAATTGGATCTCCGATGTTGATGTACTTTACGCAACAAGTGGGTATGTATTTACTCATGGTGGTGGCGAAGTGTCATGGAGGTCTTGCAAGCAAACCATATTGACGAGGTCAACTATGGAAGCGAATTAACGCTTTGGACACGACTCTATCGTTGAGGCAAAATGGCTGCGTGAGCTCTTGATGGACTTGCCGGTTGTTGAAAAACCTGTCCGGTATTCTTATGAATTGTGATAACCAAACGGTTATCGCTAAAGTGAACAATTCTAAAGATAATGCAAAGTCATCAAGACACGTGAAAAGACGCTTTGAAGTCTGCGGAAGTTGAGAAACTCGGAGTAATAATGCATTACGTATATACAAAGACAAAAACACTGCGAGATCCTTTACAAAGGGACTATCACGAAATGTGATAGATATTGCATCGAGGAGATGGGTATGAGACGCACCATAGTAGTAACCCAACCTTTGTGATCGGAGATCCCGTGAATTAGGATCCGGGAAGAACAAGCTATTGGTTAACCGAGGAGAGTAATAACTTATGATCGTCTCCAAGTGAAGATGCAAAACTCTCGAGCTGTAAGGCTCAGGATCATAAGGCAGGTCGGCAACATGCCTTAATGTGGTTCTATTGGCTATAATTAGCAAAGATGCTGTCCTCGAGGCGTCTTGAAAGAACACACCTATATGAGTTCATGTATCAGAACGTCAGATCTATGAGAATTGGGTGATCTCTAGTAAACTCACGAAGAGACCAGGGAGTATGACGTATAAGCTCCAAACCATGGGGTAGCCTCTTGGGTCAGTCTGGTTAAGACTTTGAGTGAAACCTGTTCACACAAAACTAGCAATTCAAGGCATAGTCCATTGTCAAGTTGTGAATGGATGTAGCTTAAAGTTCTTGGCGAAGTTCAACTTAATAGTCTCTGCTGAAACACCGGTATATTAAACAAGTGGTGAGAGAAGGCAAATCTCTAAATGGGTATTTGAGATTTGGTGGGGATTGTTAGAATTAATGGGCTAGGCCCATAGCAATTTCTGAAATCTCAAAGCCCATGTGTAAAATGGCAAGTGGTGGTAAGTTTAGTCCCACCTTGGAAGTTGAAGAAGATTTGGACCTCTTTATATAGTGGGTTCTCTCTACCACTCTAAGTGTTGTGTGAGAGAGAAAGGAAAACCAAACGCCTGTTGCGCTCGCTTCCTGGCCGGGCGGCGGGCCGAGGCGGCGCTGACATCGATATCTGGCGTGAATGGTCCGCCGAAATCTGGTCCGACTCCTGCAGGAGCGCAGCTTCCTTTTTCCGCTTTTATTTTTGGCAAACAAGTTTTTGATTTCTTGTCCGTAAGTATCTGAATTAGAAACCGAGTCGGTTTGGGATTGTGGTCGCGACACAATACCGCCTCGTCCTAATATATATATAGCTACCTGCCGCGCTAAACGCATGGAAAAATACCTAGGGTTTTGCCTCATCTCACAACTTGCGCCGCCATCGAATCTACTCCATCCCAAAGCCGCGTGCATCGGCGTGGGAGAGCAGGTCTCCGGAACCGTTCATCATTGCGATCTTGCATCGGAGAGGACGAATTAGGTTTTTGGAAGCGCGCGCGATCGCTCAAATCGCCATCACGGGTCGCCTTCCGTCCAAGTCGGGTGGTGTTACTCATCGTCGTATTCATCGCCGCAGGCAGATCGTCGCCAACATCGTCATCAACAACCCGCACCCTTAATAGCTAACGATCGATCGCCCAACATCCTCTGTTCATGTCTGCTTCTACAACTCATTACGTGTTTGCTGCTGTTATGCATGTCTTGCTGTTCTTCTAGTTTGCTAGATTCTTGCATGCTAGTATCTCTTCTAGTCATGAATTATTTACTGGAATTAATCATGAACTTGCCTAATTTTCCAACATACGCCATCGTGTTAGGGAAGTACTCTGCGCCGGTGCACCGGCGCAAGTTTCAGCCGGTCCACCCAGCGTCGTTCGATATAAAAACGCATAACCGTCAGATCTGTTCCGCACTGCATCCCCTTTCCGTCATCTTCCCCCACGGAAAAAGAGGAGAAGAAAGGGCAGCAGCTCATGGGATCCCGCTACTGGCCTGCGTTCCTCGCTTTGGACCATCAGCGCTCTGCCGCGCCAGTGAACAAAACACGACTCGCCTTCACCACCGCTGCGCGAAGCAAAAAAACTACCGGTTCCAGCAAAAATCAAAGACGGTGGTAGCAATTTTTAGGTTGGTTCCGCAAAAATCAAAAAAAAAAAAACTAGGGATGGTAGCAAAAACTCTTGATGCTTTCAGCAAGACTCGGTAGTAGCAAATGGCGTCTCGGTAGTAGCAAAAATCAGAAGCGGTTGCAACAAAAAAGCCGTCGCGCCGTCGACCAAGACCATTGTGGTGGATGTAGCAAAATTGTCTTCGGTTCCAGCAAAATGAAAATATTGTTGTAGCAAAATTTATCTTCCGCTCCATCAATCAAAGCATGGTTGTAGCAAAAATCGATCGAAAGAAAGAGGCGATGTCACGAAGATGGATGTAGCAAAAATCCACGAAACACCGGTAGTAACAAAACCCAAAAACAGTTGTAGCAAAATGGTTGGCGGTTCTAGCAAAAATCACAACAGAGCAGATTTTGGGATGAGTGGGTGGTAGCAAAAACATGTGTTGGTTCCAGAAAAGAAAGCATGTATGTAGCAAAATCTTGCTGTGGCAGTCATGGAGAGGAGCGCAAATCAACTACGGGCGGCCATGGCGACGAGCGCTAGTTGACCGGGCTAGTTGTTTCCAGCCAAGAACGCAGCTTGGATCTGCGCCATACAGCCATTGCATCACGAGATTTAGGAGGGATGGGGAGGGAGGGTAGGGAAGATGCAGCGGAGCAGCAACAAGTAGTGCTCCATGGCGAGAGGAGGAGTGGAGGGAGAGAGAGGAATCGAGCTCAAGAGGGCTTCCATGGTGAGAGAGGGATTTGATGAAGAAAGATAGATGCGGGTCGATCGAGGATAAGGTAGCGGTGTGTGATGGCGAAGGTAGCAGGCAGGCGGTCAAGTAAGGTGAATCATGAGCGACGCGAATACTCAGCGGCGACCGGCACAAACATTTACCATCGTGTTAGGCTGCAGCAGGGCCGTGTCTGTACAAGAGCTCAACTCTGTTTAATTAGGCGCGCCGTAGTCAAGCTTATTCTTGAGGAAGTGCAGGAGCATGTTGCCACTTCGCGCGATCGGTGGGACTGTGATCGACACCATGAGCACGCAGTCCTGTGGTTGCGCTCGACCGAGCCCGTGGGTTGTGCAGACGGCCACCCAGACGCTTCGTGAACCACCCGGTCAGCGCTGACGGGACGCGCTGGGGCACGCTTGCAACGCTGTGAAAGAGGATGAGAAGAGGAGGAATCGGAAGGGACTCACCAGGTTGGACACGGTGTGGGCGCAGGAAGTAAGCTGTCGGGCTGGGAGCGCTGCTGGAGGGGAGTGCCGTGGTGTGGTGGTAGGAACTGCACAGTGGGCGAGGAGATTAGGGAGCGGCGGTAAATGGGAACCCTAGCCGGATCGGTGGAGAGACAAGGAGACGGCGAGGGACGAAGGCGTGGGCAGGTGAGGTCGGGCCGTCGGACGTGAGGAACGGAGTTGGAATGGAAAATCGGCGTGATGGGAAGTAAACCGGGGAAAACGCTGGAACGTGGGCTTGCGGGAGAGTGGCGAAGGGTTGGGCGAACGCGACTGCTTTTGGCACGAAAAAGGATCCTTACCTATTTTTCAGATTTTAGATTTCGAATACTACTCCCTATGTAAACTAAATAAACTACGGAATGTTAACGCCACACGCTGGGCGTTGCATCTCGACCACACGCTGGATCCGCGCCGCTCGTGAGCGCACAAATCTTAGCATGTTTCTATTGCCACGTAGGACTGGCCTGGTGTATGGGCGTTCACCGTCGCCCACACGGCCGTTTCACCACACAGAGGGGCTGGTGTGGGGCGTTCAGCAGTTCACCCACACGTCACTTTGCACGCACACACAAGGGCTAGTGTGTGGGCATTTGCCATCTCGCCCACACGCCTGCCTCCTCTCTAACACCCAAGCTGCTAGTTGCCATGTGTTTTGCAAGGCACATGGCAACGCCCTTAGCCTGCTTTATAAGCGGAGGCAACTCTCTTTTACCCGAGTTGTCATGTGTTTTGCGGTACACGGCAACGCCTAGTGTGCACGTAAGCGATGGCAACTCTCTTTACCGAGTTGTCATGTGTTTTTGCATGGTACATGACAACCGCCCTAACGCACTTACATGACAACGCCCTAACGCACGTAAGCGATGGCAACTCTTCCTTTTACATGGCAATGCCCTAGCATGCACGTGAGCACATGGCAACTCTCTCAACTGCCTAGTGTTGTATGTGGCAACTCCTAAAGTTATGAAATCATGGCAACTACATTAGATCAAACCATACATGGCTACGCAGTTGAGCAACCATAGCAACTGCAGTTGTCCAACATGGCGACCGTAGTTCATGACATGGCAACTGCAATTAAACGAACATGGACGAGGGTCGGACCATGGCAACTGCGGGCCGGTGATCATCACGCTGGCGTGCGGGACTAGGAGGTACGAGGCTCGACATACGGACGTGGGCGTTATCAACTCGCCACACGCACGCGTGAGAGGGATCGAAGGGGAAAAAAGAGATGTGGGCATTACTTGTTTTGCCCACACGTAGGTGTGTGGGCTGTTCCTTTATACACCACACAAAATGTGTGAGCGGACTCCTAACACCCACACGGTGGCACTTATCGGCATCCATAAACTAATACAAAAGCGTTTAGATCACGTTTAGATCTCTCACCTTCTGTTGTTTCCGACATCTCTTGCCTGGAAGTTTTTCTCACAATTCCTCGTTGTTTCTCGCCCAGTGTGTTTTGTATGGACACTTTACTTCCATAACCAAGTAAACAAATAAATTTTTAAATTAAAACACAACCAAATAAGGAAATGTATAAACATCCAATTATTTATATGGCTATTTCTCAGTTTTGGTTATGTATAACAATTTTCTGCATTGACATTAATATTTGGTTGTACATTAATAAGGAAATGCTAGTACAACAAATATTATTATTGTTAAAAATATTCGAAAAAATTATGTTGTAAAAACATTCAGTATTTTAGACCCAAAACTATGACATTAATACACGTATAAGATTTCAAATATCCGCTGCTTAAGTACATAAACAATCGAGTATTTATTACTTGACTAGTAGAACGCATGCGTTCCTACGGGCTGCAATGGATATAACTAAATCAAACAAATAATTAAGATAGTCTCCAAAGTCCAATCTAAGATCAAAGCTTATTTCTCTCACATACATCCGGGCGTGTTCGGACATCAAATGAGGCTCCACAGAATTCAATCTTCAGGACAATCTCAACTCCCCAAAATCCAACCCATATGTGGAGAACAAATGTGATTGTCAGGAGTATCCATCATGTTATCTCTAACATGTGGTCCCAACACGAAACTCCTCCCACGACAAAAACAAACGATGACACATTAGCACATTACGGTGACATGTGTGAATTAATGGTATTTTCAGTTTAAGAATCATCAATTTAGGGTAACTCTTGAACACTTTTTTTCACATCCATATTTCTTAAATACATGAAGAGTCGTTAAAAAGGTTGTTAAAAAGATACAGGATTTTTAATCATAAAAATAGATATATTTTTTGTCCGGAAAAGAACATTTTTTGTATGGTCTCCTGTGGACGCAGGTACTTGCGCCCCTATTTCATCATTATTTCTTGTCATAAAAGTTATAGGTATTGGTCCAAGTTTCATCACTATTTATATCTTATCAAACTTGTCTTTTATTTTACTTTTTGTCATGCATGCCTCCTTTTTACTTTTTTTTCATGCATGTCCTTTTTTTTTCCTTATATAATATAGGAGAATAACGCAACATCTCATCTTTATCGGATCTCCTCCGCATTTTCTCTTTTATTTCTTTTATAACAGACATCCCATCTTTTTTTGGGTCCTTCTTTTATTTCTTGTCATGCATGTCCTTATTTATTGGGTGTCTCTAGCAAATTTATCTTCAATTTCATGTCCAATCCTGATTTTGCTGAGGTGTTCATCCCCAATCCGAATCAGAACCGTATGAAAAAAGGCGGATAATGCATTATTGATTAACATTGCAGCATATATAGTATTTTTAAATTGTTAACATGTAAAATAACATCATATTCAGATTCTACATATTTTCTAATCAAATTCCATGTATAACATGTTAAATTTGGAGATAAGGTTTAGAAGATATGAGTATTTTAAAAACATTTGATATGTACTGGGGTTTGATGTCAAAAACATTAGGTTTTTTCCATAAA